>JAGKQL010000845.1:7000-19869 GCA_018398635.1 Cyprinodon brontotheroides
AGTCGCTCCCCACAATCTTTTCCGGATGAGGCTCATAAGATAGCTCATATTGTTGGTCTTCTTAGAGATCGTGCTCTTATGCTGCGTTCAACCAGGTAAGACTAATGCTACGTTCAGTACGGCAGTTTACATGCAAAGTCAATGGTTGACCAGCGTCAAAGGCATCAACAAAAAGTCAGCGGCGTTTCAAAACAGCAAAGCGCCCAGCTGACGTCTAGGCAACGAAGCGCCCAGCGGCGTCCGAAGTGCGTTAAGCATCACAGCAGCGGCGTGGCCCAGCATAAGCAGCGCTACTGCTCGAGATGGAAAAATTGAATTTTGCTGCTCGGCCGCCCGGCGATCAATATCAGAAGGAAAGCCAGAGCTGGCGGGGAAGGGGCTGAAAGCTGATGACACAGACTGCTCTGATCACTTCTCTCTTAAACAGTTTATTAAAGCATAATTAACTTAAAATATATACATCTGCGGCAGAAAATGGAATTTTCCATTGGGATGACGCTCATAAGATAGCTCATATTGTTGGTCTTCTTAGAGATCGTGCTCTTAGATGGGCAGAATCTATAATTACTCCTATGCTGACTTCTCAGATCTATAATTACCTTTTCCTCTTCCCTTAGCGAGGAGGAGGCAGGCAAAAGATTGTGAGGCTGAAGCAGGGAAACCGATCAGTTGCTGACTTCAGCGTGAACTTCCGCACTCTGGCCGCTCAGGCTGCGTGGGACAGCCGCGCATTAAAGACGGCTTTCCTCAACTCTCTCTCAGATAGGCTTAGAGACAAGCTGGCCACCCGCGATAAGCCCGATAGCCTGGAGGGGCTAATTGATCTAGCCGTTCGGGTAGACGAACGCCTCCGTGAGAGGACTCGTGAGAGGACTCGTGAGAGGCGGGGCCTGGCGCTCCCCTGCTCAACGTTCCAGTCTTCCGGTTCCTGTGGTGTCACATCTATCACAACCGTCTGTTTCTGGTAGTCAGCCTATTGATGAGCCCATGCAAATTGGCAGAGCCAGGTTATCTACCGAAGAAAAAGAACAGCGATTCAGAAATAGAAGGTGTCTTTACTGTGGTGCTGCTGGCCATTTTCGTTTATCTTGTCCCCTTCGCCCAAAAGACCTGGCCCACTGACCAGGGAATACTGGTGGGCACATGCTCCGAGACTCCCAGTTCTAGGTTCCTGCTACAGGTTGTAATTTGCCTTCAGGACAAGCAGCACCCTGTTTCCGCCTTGGTTGACTCAGGTTCTGAGCATAATCTCATCGATCCAGCCTTAGTTAAACATTATAATATTCTGGTCCGTACTTTACCATCCCCCATCTCTGTCACAGCCCTTGATGGTAGCCCACTAGCTACTATAACTCACCAGACTCTCCCTTTTCTGTTTATCTCCTCTGGTAATCATCATGAATCAATTTCTTTTTTTGTTTTTCCTACAAGACACTCACCTATAGTTTTAGGTTACCCTTGGTTAGCTGCTCACAACCCTTACATTAACTGGAGAGACTCGCGTATTGAGACCTGGAGCTCCGGTTGTCTGGCTACTTGTCTCCAATCTGCTCTCCCTCACACCTTGGCTAGTCCTGAACTTCCTGACGTTCCTTCTGATCTGTCTAATGTGCCTCCCGAGTACCATGACCTCCACCTAGTTTTTAGCAAAGATCTGGCTCTTAGCCTTCCGCCGCATCGCCCTTATTATTCTTTCCACTTCCAGATTATGGCCCTAACACTGCTGACTGGAACATTCAGAAGTTTAGAAAAGCTTCAAGATTTGAAGACTATCTGTATTTACAATGGGCCAAAATCAAACCTGAGCAATGCATGCGACTATTTTTTCCATACAGGAGGCGTCTTGAAGCTGTCATTGCCAACAAAGGTTTTGTACAAAGTATTAAATACATCTTAATGAATGTGTTCAATACTTTTTCACTTTATTACACATAACTTAATTTCTGGACATCTATGGTTTGATTTCTTTGTATGTGTCAATCGCATGGATATTTACCGGCGTCCGGGAAAAGTGTCATGTCAATTGCACCTCTAGAAATATATTAACTGAGAAAAATGGTAGTGTTTTCAATAATTATTTCACCTGCTGTACTTCATTGCAACAAAAACATTTGTCATCATTCAGTCTTCACTGTGTATGTTCCATGTATGTAAAGGTTTATGTTAATGACGGTAAAGGTTATACCTTATAACTTTTTCCTCAAACCGATTTTTTTCCCCCAAGATAATACACCTAAAGCAATAACACCCAACTCCCGGGCCCCAGTGTGGTACAGTCCATGTGTCATTTGGTATCTACACTGCCAAATAAAAATAAAAAAATCTTAAAATAAGTTTATTTACCCTTAATTTAAGTAGGTAAATGAGATAGTCTTCCAATAGAATGGGTATTTTTACCCTTAAAAGAAGATAATTAGATATGTACTTGAAAAAAGTGTTTGTTTGTTTTTTTCTGGTTTTAAATGTAAATTCTCTCACTTACTGTACCCACTCAAGCCAAAAAAAGTGCACTTACTTTAAAAACAATTTACTTACTAGGATTTCAATGTTTTGCAGTGTAGAGTGCTGCAGGATAAAAGTATACATTTTCCTGTAAAGAAAAATGGTATACAGATGTTTTTCAAAATTTTAATCAGTCCACAATATACATATATTAATATATTAAAAAGTATGATTATGCACCAATAGGATTAGTAGTTTGGGGTCCCATCCCCGAGTAAAGAAACTGCTTGATCCTGGCAGCTTAATGATAGAGCGGAGCAATTGCTTAAGATTCAAGGCAAAAATTAAATAGAACATGGAATAAAAGACAGTGAGCAACTGTCAAGCTTTTTTATGCTAACCTTTGGATGCAAATGGGCTCACGTGCCATGCTGAGGATGTTTACGAATGCTTTGGATTAGCTGAGCTGGCAACTTCTTGTTTTTACCATTTTGATAAGTAACTAAAATTTAGCTTCTTTATTCCATCATTTTTACATAGCAGAGGGACATGAAATATTTTTTAACAAAAAGGTTTTTTCTAACAAAAAGGTTTTCAGACCTTCTGCTCTCCTGAAATAAGTATTCTAACATCTTGATGGTCTTCATGTTTTAAGCCCAAAACGAAAGGAATCTTCTAGGATTTTATGTGATTGACCAACAAAAGGCATGTAATTGTCAAGTGAACTACATACAGCTTTAAAAACAAACAAACATTAAGTTATTTTTAATGGTGTTGCAATCTCTACTAGATTTAATTCTATGATTTATACTCCTTATATGGCTTTTGCCACACCGCCTTACCTTTTGATAGGAGGTCGGGTTGGGATCATTGGTGCTTCTCCATAGTGACCATGGTCACCATGGTACTCTGTTCTAAGTTGTTGTTTTTGGCTGTCCATTAAGTTTCAGCTTGAACACCCTGTCTTAGTAAATAAGACAAAAAAGAAATAAGAAACCACATTTTATTTTTCCTTCCATTTCATTTTGACCCAAAACGGGGTTAAAACCACAATAAATTACAATATGTTAAAAAAAGTACTTAAAGGGGAGCAAATAATATTTTCATGGTAATGAAGCTATGAATCCAGAAAATGTTGCTTTTACCTCCACAGTATATACAAATTATACTATACTTCCCTATGTCAACCCCTCAATTACGAGCTCTGGGAAATGTTGTGATGGCAGAAGCCACTCTAAATTGCTCCATAAAGTCCACAAAAACATTTGAGATATCAAAAATTACTCCAGAGTGTTGTTCAAGCATGGGGGGTGAGTAGAAAATGAAGGCTAATCATGTTTTTGGGTGTACTATTCCTTTACAAATGGGGTACGAGAGCTGATTGCATAGTTTAACATTTTTAAATTGTAATTGTAAATCTTAAAGTGAAACATTATAAGATAACATAAGGTTTATATTGTGTTGTATCCAAACAAAGCCCTATTTTTCTGACATAGTTAAAAAGTTTATGAAATATTTAATATTATTTATTATGCAATATTTAAATTTCCAATAATCTTTTGTGTTGAGGTGCAGACAGACTATGGTATTGATTGGGATGGACCATACCGATTTGATGACCTTGGAGATCAAAGGGAACAAGTTGAAGTACCTCAAGTGGAGCTGCAGCGACATCTGACAGAGGAGGACATGGCTAGCTTACCTAACCCCAATGTTCCCTTCTTGGATGCACTGGACATCTACACAGCCACACTACAGCTGTTGATCCAGTGACAGTCTCACTCCTCTCCTCCATTCCAGAACCACAGCCATTACTGATATGGCAAGGATCAAACCCAGCATTCTTAAATACTTGCAAAGCATTAGAGTTTATTAAGTTCACTTGTAAAGTTTGTTTGCATTTAAGGGGGCATTCTGGAGGCAAGAAATGTATTTATTCCACAACCTTAAACATTTGTTTATAAAATATCACACTCCTTAACTGTATGATATGATAATGTCAACATTATTAAACGGTTAAAGGGGATAGCTCCTTATAGAGGTACTTTTGTATGATTGACTTTATACCGTAGTACAAATATATTCAACGTGAGAGTAGTAGAACCAAAGAAATTAAAGAGAAGGATCACAAAAATTTACAAAAACTACAAACCAGGCATGGAAATGTGGGAGTTTGGTTTCTCATACTCGCCTACCTCTGGTTTAAAGACAGTTTCTCAGATTAGTGGATCTCACAGATGCTTCCAGGTTTTCTTTGAATGCCTGGTAACTTTGGCACTTCAGTGGGAGTTTCAGCGTTGGGAGGCAGGTTGAAGCGACTGGCAGAGTAATTTCTGGAGATACTTCGACATATAAAGGTGCTGTTGGGGGCTATAATTCAACCTTTACGTGCAGTTTATGCTACGGGGACTTGTCATCTTCAGTCTGGTTTGGCATAGTTTTGCTTGGTTCAAACCCAGTTTGGTGTAATTGAATAAGTCAATGAATCTGTGTAAAAAGAATTAAGTTGTAAAAATTATTTGTTTTGTACATCAATTGTTTGTGGAGGTAATATATGGACAAAACTGATTAATGAGAAGAAATCAGAAATAAGAGAGCCTGAGGGAGGGGGCTTAAACTATTTAATGAGGGCTGTGGGAAGAAGAGCGGCCATTTTTGTTTTCTGCTTCTTTGTTACATTGCTGGTAACTGGAGGGAGGCTGAGGCCCAGAGGATCTTGTACATGTTTAGTTTCTTTTGCACCCTGTTTTGAGTTTTTGAGCACTATAAATCACCAACACCGGTAACCCGACTGAACCTGGATTCTTGGAGGCCAAAGAACCCCGTCACAGTGACCCAAATCATCACTGTTACTGTTATTATATAGTAAATTAAATCATTTCTGTTAAATTGTATGTATTGTCCAATTGTTTATTTGAATTCTTATTCCGGATTAGTTGGAGACATACACTAGGCTATATCAGCCCCACCAAAAATATTTTTCACCAGCCGCCACTGCCGCTGGTGGGTGTTAACGTACAGCACACACAGAGAGATGGAGGGTGAGGAGGACTCCAGCAGCAAAACAGCGTTTTCCAAATAGAAATACCGCTGTTACGTCGAAGCTGCATTTCCCTATCAGATACGTTTTTCCCCTGCATGTCCACACAGCGCAAGCGGCACTATTCAATGTGCAAGAGACAGGAAACGTGCATGCTTGAACTACGGAGAGCGTGAAGGATCGAATGTTAGCCTATATGGAGAAAGGGAGAAATCAAGATGGATGGATGGATGCCAAACACACAGGATTTCAGAATTAGACACCCCCAGTTATTAACTTCATAGACTCACCAGAACTGAACGACCTGTTAAAACGGATGGTATTTACACCGCATCATATACCATTCCACCCATGTTAGACAGGGGGAAAGCTATCTGACGGGGTTTATAGGCCCGTCAGATAGCGTTCCCCCCGATGTCATTTACGTTGAGTTGCAATAAATGCCAAACTCTCTGCAGGTCTTTGTCATCCACTCTATTCCGCTGGCTTTTGAAACACACAGCAAGAAGGTGGGGGCCGGGTGGTGAAGGTTATGGGGGAGAGAAACTCAAAAGCTATGCAATAAGTAATTTTACTAGTAACTAGTTACTTTTATTGTGGAGTAACTCAGTTAGTAACTCAGTTACTTTTGGGAGAAGTAAATAGTAACTATAATTACTTTTTCAAAGTGCACGCCCAACACTGATCATGCAATGCTTTAGTGTGTAAATCCAATGCCCTGGCATTTTTAGCTTTTTGAAGATTGAAATAATTTTCAAAAGACCATTTTAGTTATATAAGTTATATTAGTGGTAGAATTGCTGCCCTGCGATGGACTGGCGACCTGTCCAGGGTGTACCCCGCCTCTCGCCCATTGACTGCTGGAGATAGGCACAAGCACCCCTCGCGACCTCACTAAGGACAAGCGTGTAAAGAAAATGGATGGATAGTGATAGAATTTTGTGCATTTGCCTTTGTCTTTCCTATCCAGGAAAAGGACGTGGCTCAGCTGCAGGACTTTCAGGAGCTGGAGAAAACAGAAGGCCTGTCCTTTTTCTCTAGGACCGGGAGCCTAACAGACAGACCCTGCCACAACATGAAGGCTTCTCGCCTCACTTGCTGAAGCCTGACGGCTCTTGGTGACAGGCTTCTACAGCTTCCCTTGAGCAATCTTAGAGGCTCATAGACTCACTCAATGGTATATGATCATTTATAAGGGTATTCTGCGTCTGCTCCCCTCATACCTCTGTGAGTACATTCAACCAAAAGCGGCTGGACTGTATTCTCTACGTTCTCAAGAGTCTTTGCTTCTGTCTGTACCTAGTGTCTACAGAACCTACTCCTACTACTACTACTGAACCTACTACCTACTGAAGCTGGAAAGACAGCTTTTCAGTACTCTGCCCCCACAGCATGGAACAATCTTCAGAAAGACTGGAAGTTGAAGGATTTGATTCCAATCGGACATTTTAAACGATTGCTCAAAGGTTTGGAAATGAGATCTATGGTTTGTAACTGTTTTATGAATTTCTAATTATAGATAGATGTAATTGTAAACTGTAATGAAATTTATAATGTAATCTTTGAGCTGTCTTGGCCAGGACGCCCTTGAAAAATAGGTTGTTAATCTCAATGGGACTTTTCCTGGTTAAATAAAGGAATAAATAAACCTCAGATAGTGGCCCTGCCCAGCACCTTTGTTCCAGCTTTGATGTTTTACCAATATTCCTGCTGGGATTTGTTTGTTCTACTGTAGCTATTGTCCTCCTTCTGTCCTTTTCTGGGCCTTCTGCTGCTTTAGTGTACCGAAATAAGTTTGAAGCAAAACCTGGTGCATGGTATCTTCGGAATATATGTGCAAAGTGTTGCACCCCCTTGTTTTTTAAATGCTCTTCAACTGCACCTTGTGCCAAGGCCTGAGTGGGTCAATGAGTGGACGCTGACGTGTCTTCCTGACGGGCAAAATTCTGCAATCGCCTTATAAGGACAAGTTTCTACTCTGGCTGTGTGCTTAAGAACTCAGGGTTCCCGCGGGTCCTTAAAAAGTCTTAAAAGGCATTGAATTCTTCAAAATAAATCTAAGGCCTTAATTAGTATTAAAATGTCTTAAATCAGTCTTTTGTAAGTCTTAATTTTTTTAAAACATCATAAATAGGATTATTTTTATTACGATTTATTTTTGTAATCTAAATAAAACGTTACAATTGACAATTTTTTTATAAAAAAAAAAAATGGCTTGCCATTATTGGTTCTGTCCCGATAGTGGAAACAATAAAAGCGTTGTTGCGGCGGGACATTTGGGAGATGCACCATTTACTTTTTGTTTGGAAAATATGAGCAAGTGTAACATGTAACAAAAATTGGCTATCCAGCCAAGAGTTTTCTCCATGGCTAAAACCAGGGAACATATATGAGGCTCAGTGGATTTTGTGCAAGAAGTCATTCAAGCTTGGAACGATGGGAATTAAGGCAGGGGAGTCGCACATGCAAAGCACGAAACACAAAGCGTCAAAATCCAGTTACTGAGAAACAGCTGGTATTTCTCGGTTTTGTTCCACCCTTGTCTCTGCAATGCCTCCAAGGCTTATCACCAAATCAAACATACTAAGAAAACGATACAAAGAAAAATAGCTGCAAAAAGACTTAGCACTGGTTATGTTGTGGCTTTAAAACTGATTTGTTTTGTTCCCTGCTAAAACAAAGTTTGTGAATTCAGTTAAATAATTGTTAAAATATATCTGTCATTTGTTTGTTTTAGCTTTCTTCCTGTATAGGAAGCTTTTCAAAATTTGAAACATTAGTGCAGTGGTTTATGTTAAAATAAACCTTTGGGTTAAGTTGTTGCAAGCAGGTTTTTCTTGTGTTTCTTGTGAATTTGGTCTTAAATTTTTATTTCAAGTGGCATTAAAAAGTCTTGAATTTAACTTGCCTTATGCTGTAGGAACCCTGGAACTGGCTAAAAGGACACCAGAAAGGATTGACACAACTTTTTCTAATTCATTACAGTTACAGCACAGTGGAGCAGATAGCAACTTTAGTTTCTAAAAAAAAAAGTGATCTATGGAAGGATGTGTAATAGTTTTGGTTATGAAAACACACTCCTCTCATAAGCCGTAGTGTCTTCTCACAGACGTTATCTGTTATTAGCCAAATTAGAGCAAAGTTTATCTCATCTCCTTTAACATTTAAGTATGGGTGGTGGATTTGTTGGCTGCAAATCAAACTCTGTTTTTACATGTATCCTCGTAGATAGAGACATTTTAGATAAAGAGATTTATAAAATCATAAAGCTGTGCACCGTGGTCAAATTCTCTGACACATAAACACTACATAGATTTTTCTACCTTATGTTCAGCAGCCATCCAATGTGAATGGCTGCTTGATGGCAGATCAGAGCCATATCTAGTGGCAAAGCTGGTGTTGTGAGGTTCCAACTTAAATGTTTGTAATCAAGCCTTGTGTTAAACATATTTGCAATTGCTGTCCACTACAGACCAAAAGAAAAACTGAACCAGCCAGCAAAGACATCGATTTCACTAATGTATCACTGGTTTAGAGGACAATGTAGCTTTGTGTTGGGATATATTGCCAAAATGGAGCTAAAATCTGTTGGATGAGCAATCTGAAACCATCCCCCTTTTCTTTTCCACAAAGAAGAACAAAAGGATTCCCGGAAAAACACAGTACTGGCCTACTGTGGGAGGCGGTCACCTTAATCACAGACCAATCAGCTGATACTCCAACAGGAAGTGCCCCCACATCACTCATGGTTTAAAACTCAGACCCCATTCTTTCTCTTTTCCGGTCTCTCCCACGTGGAAAAGGGGGGGTCCCTCTTTTTTTTATATGCCTTTCTCACACACAGGTACACTGTTCGTTAATATGTTTTGCTAAACGACTTCTGCTGCTATTTGTTAATATATTTTTAATCATTTACCAATTTTTAAGCTGGGTGTATTAATTTATATGATTAATTGCACTGTTATCATCATACCTGCTGCTAACGGACACTAGTGAATGTATTAATATCTGGCATATTTTGGACAATCTCAGAAGCCAGTAAACGGACTGGTTTTATTCCTTTGTTTTCTATTTTGTTTTATTCTTTATTTTCGATTTCTTTAAACTAGTCATTTAATCTACCTCGTGTTTATTTTTCTAGTAGTGTGTAGTGTTTGCATAGATGTTAGATTTTCTGTAATCCTGAATTATTAGAATAAAGACATCATTGGTTAACTTGTAGTGGTTCTAGTCGTTCATATAGCGGAGGATTTATCACTCAGCTTAGATCCACCCCTTTTTGGTAATAGTGCGAATAAACAAAGATAAGAGGTTCTTTATTGATAATTAATAGCTCTGCTAGCCACTTAACCTGGGCCACTAGATTGGTGGAGACCTGGATTTTAACAGCCGGTCCAGGAACCCTCCAGAGGTGAATCCGCAACCCAGTAAGTAGATAATTTAAAGCTACATTTATCCAACTAAGAACACTAAATTGATTTTACCTTCGATTTTGAATAGGTTAAATAATTAGCTATAACTCCAGTTCTAGTTAATCATCTTTTCATTATCTGCAGGACATTATTTTTGTACAACATATTGGCGTTGTCCCTGGGTGGGCCTGAGACTGAAATTTCCGTTATATGAATAACAGATAAATCATCCAGACTGCTTTTAGTTAAATAGCTAAAAACGCTACTACTGCTGAAAATAGACCGGGTGTGTTTGTGGTGTTGCAGTTACGGAGTCCAGCGGGTTTGAGTAGATTTAACGGCCAGTTGATTAAATCTCAGACCTATAATCCAATAGAGAATTCGTGATTTGGGACTTCGGCTGCGTTGTTTGTTGGTTGCTGCTATTCTGAAGCCGTGAGATCAAATTGTGGATTGGTGCAGCACAAAGGTTCTTAAAGTCACAGCGACTGGGTCAGTGTAGGCCACGTTGGCAGAGAACTCAGCTGGTTCCGGTGTTTTGAGATCCAAATTGTGTAGTGCTCTCTTTGGTGCCATCTGGTGGCGTAGGCGTGTTATTGCAACCACAGATCGAAAATTCACAGGCCAAGGCACCTTGTCTCCACCTGGTGGTGGCTTCTGAAATTGCAGCTGAATGGTGTAGAGTAGAGACTGACACGGGAGTGGATTTTCACTCCTGTCCGTCCCACTCCCACAGAAAAAATTGTGTCCCGTCCCCGATCCCGGGCCAGAGTAGAAATCTAAATCCTGTCCGTCCCACTCCTGGTGAAATTACCCCCACCCCATCCCGCCCCATTCAGAATGACTTCCGCCTCCTGCTTCACTCCCATTCTTTTTTTTAGCTTAGGGTGAAAAACTCAGAGAGCGGAAGCACTGTTGGTTTTTGGGTCGTCTAGTTTTTTTGACTTGCATTATAGTGTAGGCTTCAAGGAAAAAAAACTACAAAATGGCGAGCCGTGCCAGTACTGGATTTTTTTTTCTATTTTATTTTTATTTTTGGCATCGATCCTAGTTTTTTTTGTTATTATTATTGGTTTCCCGCCCCGCCTGCTCCCATTAATGTTTAATCCTGTACCGTCCCAATCACGCGGATCGTTACTAATACTGACTCCCATCCCACGGGAATCCCACGGAATCCTGGTGACCCGTGGGATTCCCGAAAAAATGTCAGTCTAGTGTAGAGAAGGAATGACTTGTTTTTTTTTCTTTTTCTTCTTTTTCTTTCTTTTATGCTGTTTCACTATTGCTTTCTGTACTGTGGACAAACTGTGTTTTAACAATTGGAGAGTGGTTAAAACTTAAACTGCAGGTAAAAAAGAAACAAACCTCAGGTTTAATTGTGCAGCTGCTGCCAACTTTTACCCATTTTGCCAGGTTTCTAACACTGCATTACCCATTTTGTGTGCAAGAGTTGTTTGTTAACAGTGTTAGAAACATATATACATACACAGGCACACATCTATATACATATGCACACTATGGAACCAAGCCAATCTTACTGAAAGGTGAGTGATTCAAACCATTAGAAACCCACAGATGTAAAAGCAAATTGGCAACCTGTCAAGTTAAAGAGGAAGTCGCAAGTTCAAAGCAACCTGTGTATGGTTTATCCGCACGTTCTACACCTGCCGTATACAGTAGGTAACAAACCTACGGTAAACGGAGTGTGTTTGTTTAGTGCGTGTAGTGCTAACACGGTTAGCGATTTGTAGCCAGTGTGCTGCGTTTCCTGCTTCGTTTTCCCCCTAACGAATCAAATGGATAGGGATCAGGATCAGCAAGCAGTGGGAGCTTCTGCGGCCTCCATCGAAATGGAAGCCTAGAACTTAATAAGCTCCATGATTTTATTGTCAGAAGACGAACACAGAGCCCTTAGTAGTCTTGATCTAGAGGCTTGTGACAGAGAGATTCAGAAACTCATGGAGTCAAGTAGGAAGCCAGGGAAAGAAATGCTTATTGCAAACGTGTTTGGTCAACTTGCATTGCTGTACCAGAGAAAGTCCCAGTTAGAAACAGAACTGCGCCTGTTGTCGGAAAATTTTTATCTTTCTTATTAGTATTCATATTAACTCACTATAAAAGTTTTCACTCAGTCTGTTTCTCTCGTCAACACATATTTCTCTCCAGGCTGGTGTTTGTAGACCGACATACATTGCTTCTTCCCATAACAAATCAGGTTCTTTTCTCAAGGTTTTATTCATAACATGTTACTGTTAACCAAAGTGTGTGTAATTTGTTATGACTCTGACTGCTTTCCATTGTTGTAAAGTAGGGGACGAACCCTGCCCGGATCAGAACAGAGCAGAATGCTATGTGCCATGAAGCGCTGTATGATGATCGTGTCTCTTTTTAAAGATATTTAATAAATGTGCCGACTGAGTGATGAATCCATCAAATACTCCGTTTATTTAACTAGGATGGAATAGTTGAATACTTTTTTCACGCACGTTTTTCGCCTGAAGGCCGAAGAACTGCGTGTACAAGCCAAAGGACTTTGTTTAGAAGCTGAAGAAAGGGCAAGGAAGGGAGAAGAGAATAGGATTGTGACCTCCAACGTCCTGAAAGAAAGGCAAAGGGGGGGAGCTCCCTGCCCGCAGGACGAAGGGTCAGACGAAGGATCGTGAAGAAAGAACAGGAGGTTCCCAGAAGAGAGAAGAAAGCGAACCTACTCCTGCTTTAGGTAGTGGTTGATAGAAGGGGTACCAGGGGAGATCCTCTTCTGGCAGCCACAGAGCAGAGAGCTAGCATGAGGGAGCAGGGAAGGTTTGGTAGTGTAGTGCGTAGTTCCACCCAGCAGAGCAGCTTCAGACCGCAGAGGATGCCGGACCTGAGGTGCACGCCAGGTCCTAGTTATAGAGCGACAAGCAGGTCAGAGCAAACAAGAAGCATGATCTGCTATGACACACCCTTGCCACAAAGGCAGCTATACAGCCAAC
>JAGKQL010000850.1:22560-46674 GCA_018398635.1 Cyprinodon brontotheroides
TGAGTGAGTGAGTGAGTGAGTGAGTGAGTGAGTGAGTGAGTGAGTGATATGATGTGAAGTTCTTATGAGATTGTTAAGTTCTGTTTTTGCAACCTATTTTTTGACACAATTGATCTTTTCCCCGTTTTTTGGACTTACTGTTTATTCTCCACCTGTGCAAATAAAAAACAAATACTGCCCATCCCTTGTGTTTGGCTTGGTAGATATCGGCATGCCATCAACTTCAAAAGTAGATCTTTGTTTAAAAAAGGTTGGGCACCCCTGCCTTACAGAAACATTTCTCTCAGTTCCCAAGACTGTCCAATCTCCATCCACAAGTTCTGGCTGGTGAATCCCTCCTGACCTGTGGTAGTTTCAAATTGAATAAAACTGTTTAAACATATTTCGTTTAATTCTTGGTCTTCCGTTTTATAGTTATTACAAATTCACCTTTTCTCCTTTTTTTTCTAAATCATTTGTTCCAATCTAACTTCAGCCTTTATTCTCTACAGTCTTTATTCTTTATACTTTTGATTAATTGAAACTCTATCTGTAAATAATATCTGCATTTTTCACGGACGCAGGTGATATCTTTGCTTTATATATATGACATTACAGTGAATTTAAGGTGTCTTGTATATAGATGTATGATATGTGGGATTAAAAATACAGTATTGTGACAATCTGGTTGCAGGAAAAACGTGTAATATCAGTTGTTCTCAGATAGTTCTAAAACGTCTGTCTGTAGCCCACAAATTATACCTATACTTCTGTTTATCATATTTGTACAAACTAATATCGTTGTCCAAAGCTTTAAGTCAATAACATATTTTTTTAACAAAGTGACTTGTTTATATTATATAAACAAGTGTATATTATAATATATAATATTTATATTAACCAAATGAAAACAGAGGCCATAGCTGAGAGCCAAGAGCTTGAAGAAGTGTTATAGTATAGTTATATAGTATTGTCTCAGACCAAAAAATGGCTGTTTCTTGTCAAAACCTGGATTTCTTATTAACCCAATTAGTTCATACTTAAGAGTAAAGAGAAAAAACAAAAGGGAAATTTTTTTTCACGTAATTCGTATTCAATTTCATTTGTACATTACAGTGTTAGCTAAGTTTGGTTAGCGAACCTGAGCCTCTTTGTCTTTTTATTTTGTCCCCTAGAGAAAACTAAATTCTAACCAGCCTTTGTCTTGTCGCTCCTAGGAAAACCTGTCTCTCGTGCGAAGCTCTGGGAGAGCTTAACCTGAATCTGCCTGCCTGCCCTAGAGAGCCAAACCAGAAGATCTCATTTTGGAATCCACCTGCTGCTCTCGGAAGGAGAGCTAACCCCTCAATCCAAGGTCTGATCCAACAGTCAGAAGTTAGACGCTGCACCTGCTGAGCACTCTGTCAAACCAACAGTCTCTGGACCAACCGGTTCCCCCCCTCTGAGAAGAAAGCCAGAAACTCTCCAAGGTATAGTCTGCAAACATCTGAAAACTAAACAACGTTTCCAATCATCCTGGTTAAACAAACTGTCATCTCTGTAGACGCCTGAGAATCCAGCCCTGGACCTGTTTCCTGAACGCAGTCTTATTTTGTGCAAACATTTAATAAACTCTGTTAAACCTTTCATCTGTCTCCTGGTAGTGTTCTGCATGTGGGTTTGATTCAGAACCAATCATGACAAGAATAATTATTTGTTGTTAGTTATGGATCCACATTTTACATCATAAACTGTCTTTTTGGTTCTTTCCTTTTGTTATAAATAAAGTTGTCTTAAATCTTATTGAAAATGTAGGGAGACATCCTCAATGTGTTGTTTTGGCCAAGAGGCATTTGTGCATAAAAGCCTGGACCTGTGAAACGGTTTCAACATATAAAAGCAAAAGCAGTCTTTTTCAGCAAAGGCGGAGCATAAGCATCCCCAATCAAAAATATAATCCTTACTTAAAATAATATTTGCTAACATTTCATACAAAGTTGCAGACTTATCTGTACAGGCAAACAGTTCCAAATATTCACAATCTCTATAATCTTAGGCTCTAGCACACAGGAGGGAGTAAAAGGAAAACTTGGCTGTACTGAGTGCTTAGGACTCCCAATTGTGTTAGAGCTGTACTGATTGCTAGAAGAGTAAAGGAAGGGGCAAGTTTTTCTGCTAGATATAAAAAAAAAATAAGCACGAACATCCCTTATTTTGGAATCTGCTCTGGGAAAATGGGAATCACGTCTCATGCAGAAAAAAAATGTTTATATTTCTAATTGTCATAATCAATGACCTAACTAATTAGCAGGTTCCTTTAATTTAACAAATTCTAACCAGATGGGACATAGTTGCTATTTTCACTTTGAATAAAAATCAAATTGGTATTATTTCTGTTGCATAGAGATTCCAGAGTTTGAGAGTTCCACCAGAAGCATCTCAAATATTTGGGTCTGAAATATAGCCCAGGATGGCACAGCTGTCCTCCACATCCTGCCACGACATCCAGTAGAATATGAGCTCTCAGGCGATCACACACCTGTTTTTGTATTTTTCTCTGAGCTTCTTCATATCTTGCTCATGTTGTTCGTTTAATTCTTTAATTTCTTTTGATTGTTTTTCCAGTTCCTGTTTCAGTTTTTCTTTGTCATTTTTTTCCTTTGCCAGCTTGACCTCTTTTTCCTGGAGCTGTTTTTTGTGTTTTTTCCTTAGGGAGCGTAATTTCTCCCTGTGTTCTTCCATCAGACCTGCAAAGTTTGTGCTGTATTTCTCTTTGAATTCACTGTACTCTTCAGCCAGCTCTCTAGCATCCTTGTCAAGCTTCATTTTGATCTCTTTTGTTTTGTTCTCATATTTTTCCAACAGCTCTTTACATTTTTCCTCTTCCTGTCTCATCTTTTTTTCCTTATTTTTAAGCTCTTGTTCAAATTTTTCTTTGTTCTTAACATAATCTAGTTTGAGCTGTTTGAGTTTTGACTCAGCATTTTTGTGTTTGGTTTCATTCCTTGTCAAGCGACGATCCCAGTAATGCTGTTGTTCTTTCTTTCTCTTCTCTTGTTCTGTTCTTGTTTTTTCTTTAAGTTGTTCCAGTAAACTTTTCTTCTCTAGATCTGTTGTAGAATCAATCTTTTTTTGTAACTCCTTTAGTTCTGTTTCAGACTCCTGGCATGCTGTATCATCCTCTCCCATCTTCTTCTTATCTTCTTCTTCCCTCTTTTTCTTCTTTTTTTTAAAGTTTTCACTTTCACTGTCGATTTTAATTTTCATTTGTTCAAGTTCTTTTGATTTAACTTCTTTCTCTCTTGCTAGTTCTGTTTTTTGTTCCATCATTCTTTTTTGCTTCTCGTTTACTTCTCCACATTGTCTCTCAAGCTGTTGCAGCTCTCTTTGCATCTCCTTCCTGTCTTTCAGAATTTTCTCCATCTCTTTCTGGATTGCCTCCTCTGCTTCCCTTAGCATCTCATTAGTGAAACAACCACCACCGTTTATCTCTACCATCTTCTCAATCTTTTCTATCAGTTCAGAGACCTGCTGTTTGTTTTCTTTGTCATAGTTATTAAGCACATGGTATCTTCCTCCACAACTGCTAATTACATTCTTAATGTCATCATCCCCTGTGTTGATGTAATCCTCTACAGATAGGGAATCATAAACTAATGTATCTCCTTTCGTGAAGAGGATGATGGTGAAGTTTTTAGAATTTCTTCCAAAGACACTTCTCAGGAGTTTTAAAGTGTCTCTCTCCTCTGCTGTAAACCTGCCAATCGATAACACCAGAAGAAAGACATGTGGTCCTGGAGCCAAAAGACTGATGCAGTTGGTAATCTCCTTATTGACTTCCTTATCTGACAGGCTGGTGTCAAACAGCCCAGGAGTATCGACTACAGTGATTGTGCGACCAGCCACTTCACTCCTTGCTCTCTGGCAGCTCTTTGTGACGGACATTTGGTGAGTTTTAGCTTGAAATTCCTCTCTTCCCAAAATGGTGTTTCCTGAGGAGCTTTTCCCACAGCCAGTCTTCCCAATTAGGACAATCCTGAGACCATCAGGGCCAAGCTGTTCATTGACACCTGGAGGAAACAAGAAATCAAAATTTAGGTTTAAGAGTCAGGGGAACCTAGGTTTTAGGTATAACCAATTAAATATGGCTTGTTATAAAAAAAGAAATGCAGCTTATCTCATTTCATCAAAGGTTTAAATTGATCTGATTTATACCAGTTTCTAAAATAATGACATCTATTCTCCAGTATACAAAGGATATATGTGCAGAAATTCCAAACTGTAATTGTCTGGATGTATTTTAGTAATCTAAGTTAAACTCTACTCTCGGCACTGGTGCTGGTCTGATCCACTATTCAATTCAGGACACCTGTTTTACTCCTCTCTCATTGCAATTAGCTCTTACTGGTTCCAGCTGTTTTCACCATATAAACTCTGTACAGATCAGCTGCCAGTGCCAGATTGTCTCAAGCCACCCGCACGAGCTTTCCAGCCTGACCAGATTCTGCCCATGGACCTGCCTACCAGCCTGACCTAGTGTTGCTTTCCCGTTAACTTGACCCTGCCTGCCTATGAGTACCGGATTCTCCCTAACCTGTGTGAAATCTCTGAGCCTGCCTGTTATCTGAGCTGGACCTGGACCAAGCAGGGCGATAAACCTTGGGCCCCTCACGGCATTCTTGCCGTGGATGGTCATAAACTCAACCAATCTCATCACAGAAACCATCAAGTTGCTGATTGTAGGTAATCACAAGGAGAGACTCATATTCATGATTATCCACCCTCTTTAGGCTCCGGTGGTCCTTGGCACTACCTGGCTCAAGCGACACAACCCCTTCAATGACTGGCGGAGGGTTGGACATAACGGGGTGGGCTCCCTCCTGTTCTGTCTCCTGTTACGGTTGGCCCAACCCCTCCAGACGCCCGAAGGCAAAGCAGAGGAAACTTGCCCAGATCTTTCCAAGGTTCCCACCAAGTACCACGACCTGATGGAGGTTTTTTATTAAAGCCAAGGCCACAAGTCTGCCTCCTCAGGTACTACTCCCCCTAGGGGGCTTCTCTACTCATTGTCTGCCCCTGAGTCTGAGGTGTTGCAGAAGTACATCGATAAATCCCTGATGGCAGGTATAATACGTCCTTCTTCCTCCCCTGCAGGCAGAGGTTTCTTCTTTGTGGGGAAGAAGGACGGCTCCCTCCATCCCTGTATTGATTACCGGGGACCAAATTACATTTCGGTTAAGAACCAATACCCAATCCCCTCAATGAACACGGCATTTGATCAGATCCAGGGGGCTAAAATCTTTAAAGTTGGATCTACAAAGTGCAAACCACTTGGTCCGGATTAATGAGGGGGATGAATGGAAGACTGACTTCAACACCCCCAGGGGCAATTATGAGTATTTAGTTATGCTGCTCTGAGTCACCAATGCCCCGGCCATCTTCCAAAACCTTGTTAATGAGGTTCTCAAGGACCTGATTGGGTGGTTCGTCTTTGTTTACCTTGACAATATCCTTATTTATTCCGCTAACATTGACCAAAGATATAAAGGAGTCTACCTGTACCTGTGGCAGCCAAGCTAAGGTCTCCGTTGTCCCTCGTCCAGTCTTCTCTGGCCCCTGCCTGTACCTTACCGGCCATGGGCCAGTTTATCCATTGACTGTCACTGGTCTGCCCATCTCTGAGGGAAACTCAGTCATCCTCACTATTGTGGTCTGCTTTTCTAAGATGATTCACTTAGTACCATTACCCAAACTCCCCTCTGTCAAGGGGATAGGCTCCATACTGGTAGGAATTGCCCCTGGAAAAATCTGAACAGAGTATCTGACTCTCAGTGTACAAACCAGGACCCCTCTAGATAACGCCCTTGTAAAACCCTGAATGGAGTATCTGGCTGCCTGTTGGCCACCCAATGGTTTCCTCCCCAAAGCCCAGTCGTAGTCGGAACACATTATCGGATAAGCTTGCAGACATCTAAGCCGGTTCCCCAAGCTCAGAAGTCCCACAATCAGGTAAGTTATCCAGCTTCTCTCACTCTAGTCTGTTACCATCAGCTGCCCGCTAACCTGTTGTCTCTGCTGCAGGGGATTTCCTGGTTAGGAGCGAGCAGCGCACCCTGACTCCCCTCTCTTTTGTGCTTTTTAAATAAAGCGTGTTTCAAATGTTACTGACCTTTGCTGGTTTGAATTCTGGGTCCAGTTCCTGTATGTTACAAAAACCTCATCTTTATGAGAGCAAGGTGGCAGTAGGACTTAGCAAAGCCTCATTGTAATAAAAAGACAAGACTTCTATAACATATCTACTGGATAGGTAGGCTTTACTTTGTTTTAAAGGAATAGGTATGGAGAAAACAAAGTTTTAGCAAAGGCAAGCAAAACATAGGACTTAAGAAGCAATTTTTTTATTGTCAATATAATAATTATGAATTTTTTTTTTTTTGAGAATTCCAACTCTGAATGCAACACAGACACAAAGGTTGAAAATCATTATAGGAAAAAAAAGATCCTTAAAACCAAATGTAAATCATAAAGCCTGCCCTCTCCGCCCAAATGTGAAGCTCATCTGTAAATATGACAATATTTGTAAGGGTTTCAACACTGAATGTGTAATAACCACCATTGACAGAATGCATGTGCTATCTTGGCTGTGTACATAATAAAAAGTGTTTGTTGTACATTTGTATGTATGTGTCAAGGTGTTAAATCATATACTAGTTGTCTGGGTGGTGACCTGGCCCTGGTTCTTGGGGCCTCTTGGGGTCAGGAGGGGAGAATCAAGTTCCCCAGTTCTTTGCTCCCCATCTCCGATGCTTCCCCTCACCTGCTCTATCACACTCTTGAAGCTCTTATCTTCTATCATCTTATCACATCTTATCTTATCTTCTTTTACGTGTTCAATGTTAAATATTGAATGTTAAATGTCATATGTTCTTTGTACTGTATTTATTATTGACCACTTATTGTTACCAGTCTATCACTGTTACTTGTCATGTCCTGCACTTTATGTCAGTCTGTAAATGTCAGTCTTGTATATTTCTTGTATATTTCTAGAGAGAAAACGTAATTTAATTTCCCTTGTATGTCTTGTACGTATGAAGAAAGTGACAATAAAAGCTTGTTTTGGTTGTCTGTTGTCTTCTTTTTACTTTTTTTATGTTCTCTGGTTTTTGTCCTGCTCATCTCATACAAGTGTGGAAGCAGACTTATGGGAGTTAAAGTATTTATTCTGTGTTGTATGTTTGCTCTTTTGTTTTATTTTCTCTCTTTACATGGACAGTTTCTGTTCTCTACCTCTTCCTTTTTCCCCTTAGTTGAAAATCTTGTAGTGTGGGGACTACAATCTGATACAATCGATGGTACTCCTGCTGAAGTTCCTCAGAAATGAAATTAAAACACAGAGAAGAAGTGAGAAGTTCGGCACCATCCTTTGCCAGCTTTGTATGTCACCTGTTGAGGTTGCTAGTCAACAGAACACGCCGAGTAAGGGGCGGTGACAGCAGGCTGGACCTGTCTGAATCTGTAACCCAACTCTTTCAGCCTCCTTATTTTCACTGCCTCTGAAGCAGTTGTGTGCAAAGACATTTTTGGAGGCAGGTGCTCAGGTTGGAAAAAGAGCACCTTATACATCGCATGAAGCTGCCAATAGCCTGATGCTGACATTTTAATGATCTTCTGCAGTCCATAGGTAGCAATGGCACAGTGGTGTAACTTCAATAATTATGAATTTCAAATCCACTAATATAATATAAAGCCCAGGTTTCCAGAACATCAATTTGCAGATAACCTAAGGTTTACATCTAATACATAAGCTCTTTTATGTATAAAACACAACTCTGTTATTGCATTTGAAGTAATAATTACTAATAGATTATTATATATCTTCAAAGTAATTTCAAGATATGTAATAATCTTATTTTAAGGTTAAAAACTTTTTCCACTGACAGATAATTTTATTAACTGCATGTTCAGATTAGGGACAACTTTTGTTATTTTCAGAAACTTTATTTTCAGGTAATTTTTTTTTTATTATGACCTGAAAAACCCAGAAATTGAAAGTGCAGCTTAATTTACACGTCCCACTTTAACTGAATAGAACTTTGTTTGCATTAATTTTACGAATTGTGATCATCTGGCCTTATGTTTATTTGTTTTTGGATTTAGTAGCTTTTATCCAAAAGAGACTTAAAAAGTAGACTTAGTGTTACAATTATCATCAATATGACAATAAGTTCTTTCAGAGGAAAATCCTCAGTCAGAATCAGTGGTGTCAGCAAAGATATAGATGGACCAACAGGAAGAGTAGTAGAGGGGTACACATCTATGGGTAGGAGTTAGCATAGCAAATGCTAACTGCTATGCTGCTATGATAAACAGGGATGCTGCTGCTCTTAAAACACTTGGTAGGTCATTCCACCATCTTGGAACAACACATGAAAACAGTCTGGATTGTCTTAAGAGTGGTGTAGGAACTGTTAGATGACAACCCATTGCTGACCAGAGTGACCAAAGTGTGACATAAGCCAAGACCCTTAATTCAATTCAATTCAGTTTTATTTATATAGCGCCAAATTCACAACACATGTCATCTCAAGGCACTTTACAGTTCAACACTTAAGCACTTTGTATTCTAGCATCAGGGACTTAATGCAGGCATCCAGGAGTAACCACTAAAGCTCAAAGAACAGAGGGGTGACGTGAGAATTTTTGGGCTGATTGTAGACCAGACGCACCTCCGCGTTCTGGATCATTTCACGGTTTTATTGTACAGGCTGGGAGACCAGTCTGGAGTGCATTACAATAGTCACAGCTGGAGATAACCAAAGACTGCAAAAGGAGCTGGGTAGCATGTCAGGTTAGGTATGGCTGGATCTTTCTTATATTTAGTAGTGTGAAGCAACAAGTTTGAGTAACGTGATCTTTAAAGGTCAGCTGGTCATCATGATGTGCAAGTATCTTGCTACCTTTGATGGAGACAGGGATCCTGTCTGGATGTGAATATTGTGGTGAATGGTTGGTTTGGCTGGAAAAACAAGCAGTTCAATTTTTGAGACTCAGGTGAACGTAATAGGCTTTAATCCATTTTGATATGTTAGAGAGACAGCTGGATGTGGATGTGTGGTGAGACCATGTGGTCATGAGACGGAAATGACAGATAGAGCTGGGTGTCGTCAGCATAACAGTGGTATGATGTTATGTCCTGTTATTACATGAAAAAGACAGAAGACAAAAGATGCTGCATGTGGAGGAGAAGGAGGAGATGAGAGAGATTAAAGGGAGAACTGAAGCTGAACGTCTGATGCTGCTTATTATCCACCATTTCAATATAGCAACACAACAACATTGCTGACGCGGATGTATATTTCTGTGCCTTTACCTGCTCAATTCATAGGCTACCATGCCCAGGGGACCCAACGAAACCATTTCTAACATGGCTAAAAATTTTCAACCACTACATGTTGGCCTGATGCCAGACAGCTCACGGTTCTACTTCATTCCCTGGGTACTGAAAGCCAAAGGCATTTTTAGACCCTGTCGAATACCATAGACACGTTTGCTGTCCTAAAACAACATTTTGTACCGAAGGTGAACGTTATTGCTGAACATAACATGTTTCAACAACAAGTACAGATATCGGAAGAGACCAAATTGAAACCAATTCTTAGCTTCTTCACAGGAGTTGGCTGCTTTATGTGCTCTAGGGAGCATGGAGAAAAAAATGCTACATGATCAACTGATCAAGCATGTTGCTAATATTCACATAGCAGAATGGTATTTACTTAACACTTGCTATAGCTATTACATTGGTGTTGCAAATTTAAAGTGGATTAAGAGAAGCTAACATAATTTCTGATGCTACTGCTGCTAGTGCTTCCACTCAATTTAGGGCCTAACGAAAGCAACCCAAGCCAAGCCGCCACTGGGACACGAAGAAGCTGTAGTATCCTGCTCTTGCCACAGCTCAAGCTGCTGGTAACCGTTCCTGCTTCTGCTGTGGATCTTTCAACCACCTTGCTAAAAAACCTTCATGTCATGCTCCTAAAATAATATGCCACAAGTGAGGTAAAGTGGGACATTTTTCACGAGTGTGCCGTTCGACTCAAAAAGAGGTTTGTGAGAAGGAGAGGGAAAAAAAAGAGGTACGTGAAGTCAGCATTAATGAGCCCACAGTTCTTTACATAAACAATGCAGTGCAAGACAAGATTAGCTTCATAGTTTAAGTGACTTTTAATGGACGATGCAAAGATGTTGAGCTGATTGAGGATACAGGCTCATCAGTATCTATTATTTACCACACCTACTTTTAAGAATGTTGGTATTTGCTCTTGTTATCTAAGCAAAAGAAAAAGTTTATGTAGGGTACTTACAGGCTACCATTTCTCATGATAGTCATTCTACTACACGTACTCTTGTTGTTGTCGAGTCAGGTGCTGCTCTTCTTGGCTTAGATTTTTTTCAGGCATTACAAATGAAACTTGAAGGATGCAAAGTTTTACTACTAGTACTTCTACTCCTACAGCTCAGTTTTCTGTACCAGAGACTGTATCAGAACATGCTCCAGAAGTGTCAGTTCAGGAAGTGGGCTACGCTAAAAACTTCATACACAAAGTATATATAACATAATGCTGTTCCAGTGCATCAAAACTCAGGGGATTTCAATTTTCAGTAAGACAAGCTGTTTCAGAGGAACTCAAAGATCTCAAGGATAAGGGCATCATTGAAGGTATTGACGTTGGGTTTCTACCATAGTCCTGACGCAAAGAAAAGATAGGGGAAAGCCACGCATGTTTGTTAAAGTAAGGGAGCCAAAGAAAGTGGATAAACTGTTCTCAAGTCTATGTGGGGCTACTGTTTTTCGATTGATTTAGCTTCAGCCTACCGCCGAATGACTGAACGTGCATCCTGAAAGTCATGATATTACAGTGTCTATCACTCATGATGGACTTTTTCATTTCTTCAGTGTTCCATTTGGCTTAACTTCTGCCCTATTAGCATTTCAAAAAATGAAGGTTTGTCAGGTGTACAAGCCTACCTGGACGACATCATCTGCTATGGCTCTACGCAAAGAGAACGAGCGATGCCAGACGAAAACTAAAGATGCACAAAACAAATTCAATCAACCTTCACTAAACTACTTGGGTCACAACATTTCAAAAGCAGGTGTTCAACCGATCAGGATAGTGTCACTGCTGTGATTCAGGTTCCAGCTCCACACGACAAAATCTTCACTGGGATCTTTCCCTGGTCTTGCATCATGGTACAGTCAGTTTATTCCAGATTCTGTGACTGTCATTGACCCACTACATGCAGTGCTCAGACTCCATAGATTTAAGCTTGAAGTGGACAACAGAAGCACAGTCTAGCTTCAATTTGCTTAAATAACTGATAGTCAACAGTCCTCTGTATGAGAACGCTGTGTGACTCTCAGTTACCAACCTATGTTACTACTGATCCTTCAGATTATGAAGTGGGTGCAGTGTTAACTCAACTGCATTCAGATCAAAGTGATAGAGTTGTCGCTTTGCATCCAGAGCTCTTCCTTCTACTGAGCACCAGTACTCCACGGTTGAACATGAAGCTCGTGCCTGCTTTTCAGCTGTGGAAAGGTGGAGAACCTACCTCTAGGGTCATCTTTAAAGATTCTGGTCGTGCTGGACCAAGTACTGCCAGATTGCCCGCTCAACAGCTCTGCTTAACGTATCACGTCGCTTACGGCCCAAGACACTAAAATGTCACTGCTGACTGCCTATCCAGAGTTGAGTTGGTAGAGAGGAGTCCAGTGCTCCTCTGAACACTGTCGAACCGGGACTGAAAAGTGAAGGGGAAGATTCTGCGGTTAGTTCAGGCTCAGTGGGAAATTTGTGTCTTTGATTTGAATAAAGGAATAAAGGCAACAGAACTCAAGTTTCCAGAAAAAGGTGTCTTTCGTTGAATCCAGTCGGTGTGGGTTGTACAAGTAATAGACTTGTTCGTTGGAGGGAAGACAGGGGTTTAACCAGGTTGAGGTGTTTCCTTGAGGAGCGGAGGAGCTGACTGCCACTTAGATTTCCTGCGGTACTTGAGCGGTTTTCTTGTAGGAGATGAATCCCCTGCTCAAAGAGAAGCCCAAACAATCCTTGGGAAAAGAAGTAGATCCAAACCACCAGTTTGAATCCTCAGCTCAGTTTGATGCTCAGAGAATCCTTCCAGGGGAGGAGAAGGTCCAAAACATCCAGTTTGCAGGAGGACTTTGCAAAACTGGCAAAGACTCTGGCATCGAGACAGTGGCAGTCAGCAGCTTAAGTGTCCTCCGGTAATGAGGCAACCAAACTCAGTGTGTGTGAGCAAGGCTCAACAAGAACCAGGAGGAAAACAAAAAAAACAAAAAACACAACCCACACAAACTGGATTCCTAACATTACCCCCCCCCTCAACGCCTGTCACCCGGCAGTCCAGATGAACCGGAGGGCTGAGAGAGGCGGTAGTCCCTAATGAGGGAGGGGTCCAAAATAAATGATCCCGGGACCCAGGAACAATCCTCAGGACAGTAACCCCCCAATCGACAAGGCATTGCCACCCATGCCCACGGGGACAAGCATCCATGATGCGACTGACGGTGTGGGTGGGGTGGCCGTCAATGTCCAAGGGGGGAGGGGGCTCAGCCGGTGGGCACAAGAGGCTCAATGAGACAGGATTAACTTGCGAAACGTGGAAGGTTGGATGAATGTGGAGAGAGGAGGGGAGACGGATGGCAGATTCCCCTATGGTCCTCTCTATCTCATATGGGCCAATGAATCTGGGGGACAATTTGCGAGACATGGATTTGAAGGAGATGTCACGGGTTGAGAGCCAGACCTTCTGGCCTGGGCGATAGGGAGGGGCAACCCTCCTCCTGCAAATGGCCCATCCCTGGTTTTGCTCGGAGGTCCTTCCCAGAACCATCAAGGCCTGGTTCCAGAAGGCCCGGCAACGGCAGATGTGGTGCTGAATGGAGGGTATGGATGCTACCCAGGGGATAGTCCAGTGGCAGAGGAGATGCTAGTGTTGTGGGCGTATTCTACCCACGAAAGGAATTGACTTCACTCAGAGGGATCAGTAGCTGTGAGACATCTGATGCTGGCTTCCAACTCTTGATTCATACGCTCCACCTGGCCATTGGATTGGGGGTGGTAACCGGAAGTGAGAGAGACCTTGGCCCCTAGAGCCGAACAAAAACTTTTCCATACCTGGGAGATGAACTGCGGGCCGCGGTCAGATAGAATGTCCTGTGGGAGTCCATGGAGACCAAAACTGTGCTTGACCAGAAGCTGGGCTGTTTGCATAGCTGTAGGGAGTTTTCTCAGAGGAACAAAATGGCAAGCCTTGGAGAAATGGTCTATGATGGTTAGGATGGTGGTCATACCTTTCGAAGTGAGGAATCCTGTGATGAAGTCGATAGCAATGTGTGACCAGGGTCGCTTGGGAATCGGCAAAGGTTGAAGCAGTCCTGTAGGGGGCTGATGAGAGGGCTTGTTACGAGCGCAGGTGGGCCAGGCCAAGACAAACTCCTTAAGTCTTTCAATAAGGAGGGCCAGCAAAAACGTCGACTGATGTGGGCCACAGTTCGGCTGATTCCTGGATGGGCAGAAAACTTAGAGGTGTGAAGCCAGTTTATCACACGAGCACGAATGGAGGAAGGAACATCAATTTTGTTGGGTGGTCCGGTACCGGGGTCAGGTTCAGATAGTTGGGCCTGCTTAACTAGATCCTCAATCTCCCAGGTTACTGTGGCAACTTAGCAGCTAGGAGGTAGGATGGGAGCAGCAGACTCTTCAGATTCAAAGTGCCGTGAAAGGGCATCCGGTTTGACGTTCTGAGGGCCAGGGCGGAAGGAAATAGAGAGGTTAAATTGGGAGAAAAATAGTGACCAGCAGGATTGGTGGGGCTTGAGTCTCTTGGCGGGTTGAATATATGAGAGGTTCTTGTGATCTGTCCAAACCTGATCCGGATGTGAAGCTCCCGCTAGCCAGTGTCTCGATTCCTCCAGAGCCAACTTTAGGGCTAAAAGTTCATGATCACCGACGTTGTAATTTCTTTCCGCAAGAGAGAGTCTGCGAGAGAAAAAGGCACAGGGGTTTAACCTATCATCCGTAGCGGAAACTTGGGAGAGAACAGCTCCAACTCCAGAATCTGAGGCATCAACCTCCACCACAAACTGTCTGGAGAGATATGGCTGGATGAGAACAGGAGCATTAGCGAAGAGTCTCTTTAAATGAACAAAGGCTGCCTCAGCCTCTGGGGACCAAAGAAAGGAAACCTTTGTGGAAGTAAGGGCAGTCAGAGGAAGAGCAGTTTGGCTGTAGTTGCGAATAAACCTGCAGTAAAAATGAGCAAAACCCAGAAAACCTTGAAGCTGCTTATGGGTCTCAGGTGTTGGCCAGTCCAGAACAGCCTTAATTTTCTCCCCAGTCGGTCTTACCTGTCCGCCCTCAAGGATGAATCCAAGGAAGGAAACTGAAGGTTTGTGAAACTCACATTTCTCAGCCTTGACAAAAAGCTTGTTCTGAAGCAGATGCTGAAGGACTTGGCGGACATGGATTTTGTGCTCTGAAAGGTTCTTGGAAAAAATAAGGATATCATCAATGTATACAAAAACAAAAATATTCAAAAAGTCCCTCAGAACGTCCTTGACCAGGGTCTGGAAGCTAGCAGGAGCGTTAGTTAAACCAAAAGGCATGAGCAGATACTCAAAGTGACCAATGGGAGTTTTGAAGGCGGTTTTCCACTCGTCTCCCTCCCTTATTGGAAGCAGGTGGTATGCGTTTCTGAGGTCCAGTTTAGTGAAGACAGTGGCTCCTTGAACGGGTTCAAAGGCTTATGACAACAGGAGCAATGGGTATTTGTTTTTAACATTTATTAGATTCAAACCTCTGTAGTCTATACATGGCCGAAGTGAACCATCCTTCTTGCCCACGAAGAAGAATCCTGCTCCAAGAGGTGAAGATTAGGGGCAGATGATGCCGGTTGCCAGGGACTCCTTAATATATGTTTCTATAGCCTCCCTTTCTGGCTTAGAAATGTTGAAAAGACGACTGCTGGGCAAGGGGGCTCCCGGAAGCAAGCCAATAGCACAGTCGTATGGTCTGTGGGGAGGCAGAGAACAGACTTTAGATCTGCTAAATACCTGGGAGAGGTCATGGTAGTTAGCAGAAACAGAAGAGAGTTCAATGACATCTGCCTCACTTAACTCTGGTGGTTGTACACCTGATGGAACAGCAGATCTGAGACAGTGAGAGTACAATAAACAGACCAAGAATCAACATGTCTGCTTGTCCAATTTATGGTGGGATTATGAGACTGGAGCCAATCAAAACCCAAGGTTAAAGCAGCGTTGGCTGTGGGGAAAATGTAGAAAGAAATGTTTTCAATGTGATTCCCAGAAACAGTTAGTTGAATAGGAATAGTCTGGTGGGTTAACTGAGGCAGGTCTCTGCCATCCAAGACGAAAACATAAAGGGGGTTCTGTAGAGGGATAAGATCAATCCCCATCTGTTGAGCAAAGGCAATGTCAATAAGATTCTGTTCACAACAAGAATCAATCAGAGCCGATAATGAGACGGATTTCTTATTTATCAATAGAGATGCGGGAAGGAGTAGACGAGGTGAGGAGGGGGATATCTTTTGGTCCGGCAGTAGCCCCCTCTCTACTGGTGGACCCTGGCTTTTACCAAAAGAGGACATGTGGCAACAAAGTGGCCTGCTTCTCCACAGTACAGACAAAGTTTAGCCAGCATACGGTGCTGCTTTTGCTCAGGGCTTAAACGAACGCTGCCAATCGGCATAGGTTCAGGCGGATAAGGGTTGGTTGGATGCTCAGTGGAGTGACTGTTAGTTATCTGAGGTTTTGAAGGGGCTGTTCTACAACCTCTTTCCTTAGAACGGGCACGAATCCGGTTATCCAAACGGACTGAGAGATTGATTAGCTCTTCGATATTTTCAGGTTCATTGAGGGTGGCTAGTTCGTCCTTAATTGAGTCATTTAGAGCGTTAGAGAATACGCCCTTAAGGGCTGTTTTTTCCCAGCCTGAAGCTGCAGCCATAATGCGGAAATCAATGGCAGTCACCGATCTGTGTCCCTGCTTTAATTTTAGAAGCTCACGAGAGATTAGCGTCTTGTCAGAATTTTGGTTAAAAGTTAGTCTGAATTCCTTCATAAATTGATCATAAGTGCAGCCATAATTAGAGGATGAGGAAAATCTTACCTCGGCCCAATCCAGAGCACGATCAGTGAGATGAGCGATAACATCAGAGATCTTTGTAGAATTAAAAATTAGCTGTATTATTTTTTGTACCCTAAAAATGCAAGAATTTAAAGACCATTTCAGAGGAGTTCTGTGAGTAAAATACAAGGTTAGTGCTCTCTTAACTCTATAGTGATGGCCATCTAAACTCCTGTCAAGGTTCCATTCATCCATCCAGGTTGGACTTTTTCCCTCCACTGTTCATCAAAGGCAGAGAGAGACTCAAACTGCCATGTCTGCATCATACAGTATATGGGGCCAAAATTGTTGCTTTATTATTTTATTATTATTATTATTTAGATTTGTGGATTTTTTACACATTTACAAATCCCAGTACATATTTGTAAATCTGAATACAGGTTTGTGGATTTTTTACACATTTGCAAACCGAATTACACACATGAAAGTAGTTTTACACATTTGCAGATTGTTGTACAGAACACACAAATCTCCTCACACATTTAGAGTCTCATTTACACATTTTCAAATCCCACTGCACACACACAAATCAGAGGTACAAATACACAACTCTCCGCACACATTTGCCAAATAATAAAGCAACAATTTTTGGCCCCATATCATCCCTCCTCCTAAATCTTTACACAGACTGATGTGTTTTTTTTTTTCTAACAGTATTAGAGAAGAAGAAAAAGCCTGGATATGGAGGACGAATCAAAGATTGATTGATGTAATTAAATAATTTACAGCTAAAGAGTTACATGATTGTTTTACTGTATCACAAGCTTCAGTACACATTTCATTGTGCAAAATGGGAATGTTTTAATATGAGCAAAAGTTCTGTCTGAAGGGTTTAACGTCTCATTGCTTCCAGAGCAGGACCCTTTTTTCCTTTTTGGGAAAAATCATTTAAAAAAGTAAACAAATGGAAATTTCTGCTGTAATATGATTTTTTTCAATAAGGCATGTAACTTGCTATGATCCTAGGTTGTAAATTGTGTTTTGTAAGCCTTAGTATGAACATCAGATGTTGCTTTCGGGGTGCTCAGGAAATCTGGGGAGCTTGTGTATGACATGTGGGTGGGTGTGTAGCCTTCCATAGTCATTGTAAAATATCATTTAGAAATATCTGGATTCCCAAATGAAAGTGAAGGATATTTATGTGTTTAAAACCTAAAACAAAAGAGTTGGTTTTCTAACTTCCTGTTGCTCACTAACTTTTAATGCTACAATCTCCTTGGAGCTTAGGCTTAACAGCGCAATGGAGCAGAGTGGAGCTGGAGCAGTGGACAGCAGAAGTTTGCATCGCTGCGGAGCTTGAAGCAGTTAAAGGGTTATTCTTAATTATGAAGATACCTTAAAGAGGTCACAGAATGATTCTATAGGGTATTTGGTGTTGATCCTTAAGGTCTCTGAATGGGTGTATAACATTGGTTGGGCAGAAAATGGCATATTTGCTGACGGTTTCTCACGTTTTCTCTAGTTAGAAGCCTCCCAAAAAGAAAAACGACAGGTTTTCTTACTTTGGTATGATCATGAATATTTAGATGAAATCAAAGTACTGATTGGTTTACAACGAGTGAAGCTGCTGAGCAAAGACGCATCATAGCAACAAGCACTGACTCACTGAAACATCAAATTGTTGATATGGTAGGATGACCAGACGTCCTCTTTTTCCTGGATATGTCCTACTCTTTATATCTAAGAAAATGTCCAGGAGGAATTTAAAAATCATCTGGGATTTTGTTCGACTACAGTGCAGCAGAACCAAGCCGTGAGCTCCGTGGCTGGGGGCCAGCAGGGGATGGAGCGACCGAACCTGACCCAGCCTGGAGAACGGTGGCCCCGTGCTTCCGACCACCAGGCTCCACGGTAAAGTGAGCTTATGGCTCGATACGAGTGCCTTGTCCGGTCCAATCAGCGACCCAGCAAGCAATAGAGAAACTGCCTGCTTTGTAATTCTTGTAGAAGTGAACCCAACTGTAAGGTAAACAGCTAAACTGGTGTCTTACATCTACCTCTATTATTGTTTTTGGGTCGTGAACCAGTGGGCAGATCTGTATGTCAATTTCTGGGCATGACAAAAGTACAGGCCAGAACCAAATAAGGCAACATCCCCGAATCGATGTTAATTTGCTGCATCGTTTAAATTCGCCCGGTTTATGGTGGAAGTTTAGAATTGTGAAATTAGCATAGAAAGGAGGTGTCAATGGGGTTTGAAATTCTCTGTACGTCTATTCTACAAACTGAACTATAGGTATTCATCTATGACAATGGAAACTTTGTATTCTATAGACCCTTTAAAGTGGAATTTCGTTTTTTTTTTTTTAGATTGGGCCCTTGATTTTACGTTATTAGATCATGTTCTACTCACCCAAAGCAGCGCATGTATGACGTCATCCGCTCGCCGGCTACCATTCATTCATCCTGTCCACTGAACTGCTGCTAGTTTTACCCACATGCCTGGAAGATGTCTACTGCTGCTACCACAGATGATCACACTCTCCAAATGGAATTGAACGATTCAGATTAGCTAGCCGAATGAATAGAAGGGGTAGAGCGTAGCCGCCTGTGGCCCGGGCTTTCTGTTATGACTTCAGGCGCATGCGCGGATGACGTCATACACACTCCACTTTGTTTTTAAAACATATATAAATATAAAAATATAACGAGATGTCTGGGGAAATTATGATTCCTAACCATACAGCAGGAATGCTGGTGTACCATAAATGATAAATTATAAACAGTTTAGTTTGAAGCCTGCTGCATTTTGCCCATAGGAAGACGTTACTTGGATATAACCTCACGGAATATCTTCAGAACGGCTCCAAATGACACAAAACTAATATGGGTGAATAGAACATGATGTAATAACGTATTTTGAAAAATACCTGGCAAGAAAAGCAAAAAGCTGCATTTTATGGAAAAGAATATTACAAATATTTAAATCTCTTTCTTTATGTGTGCCAAACTGAGTGAGTGGGAAACAGAACAGTTCGAACTGTTCTCTCTGTGCCTCCTCTTCTTTCCCCCTGCTCTGTCCTGTCTTATCTCCCTGTTTTTATCCTTCTTGTATGGCTCAATTAAGCAGGTAGTAAAACATACACATAACTAGGAAAATATAATAAAGATGTTTTGTTTGGACAGATCTCCATTGATATGTTAAGTGCATGGATGCTTCTGGAAAATGTGTAATATGGAGCAATGACATCACTTCCATGATATATGTAAAGTTATCCACTAAATTGAAGGTTTTTCCTTGTTAGCTTTACAGCTGTTATTTAGCCTGCTGTAGAGTTTGGTACCAGTTCTTTTCTGGATCTTGAACTTGTAAAACATCTTATTTCCCTTCCCCTTGTAAACACTTCCTTCGGACTAGTAAATACATAAAATGGATGGTAGTTAACCAGATCAATAAATCCAGTTAAAGCTTGAAAGCTAGAGCTACCTCACGTATTAAAAAAGAGGTTAATATTCACATTCGCGGATTCAAAAAAGAAAGAAAAAATTATTATTTAGTCAAATTAAATATTGGTTAACAAAACAGTCCAAAACACTTTAATACCTTGCTATTGAATGTTTCACCAACACTTGCAAAAATCTGAATGAAAATTTCACAAAACAGCTAAATGCAGTTAAAGTTTTGCTCAACATTTTAACTTTTAATAGTACAAAAAAACTGTTGCCTGTATTGTAAACAAACCTGAACTTGTCTCGTCATCATCATCATCAACTTTTACCACTGTTTGTGTCTGTCCCTCAAATTTCTTTTTCTTCCGTTCTTCCATCATGTCTGTTGATATATAGGTTTTTTGTCCATTATGGACCTTTGTCACGTCATAAACCTTAAACAGTTTAATATTTATTAGGAAATAGGCTACTTTTACCTGAATCTGACTTCAGAACTTAGTGTCAAGTTGCTGATATCAAGATAAGAGATATTGCAGAGATAATTATAGTGTGATAACAGGAGATGTTGTTTAAAGCATTATAAAAGCTGGTGATGATTGCTGTAGTGCTGAGAGATGTATTATATATGGCTGATGGTCGTCATCTCTCAACAAAGTAATTGCCCTATCTGCACTTTTTTTTTTGGTGTTTAAACAAATGTGTCCAAGAGGAGGAAGCCTACTTGCTTGGTGGAATACTTTGCCCGGCTCACCCCCTTCCTACCTAGATGTAAACAGTCCAGTCTAAAGTCTTTTCTGCAGGAATCTTTTCTTCTTGGCTGATGTTCATTCAATTTTTTCAACTAACTGTTAAAATAAATTCTAATAAATGGGAGCAATAGAGTTTAAATCAATGAATTAAGAGGAAAGTCACAAATTGTAGCAAACACATGTTATATGTAATTGTGTCAATTTTCAGAAATTGTAGATAAAATCATTGTCTTTACATACCAAGGGTGGGTTGGCCACAGATAACATGGTTCCCGTTGTTGATTTCCAAAATTTTCCTCAGGTTTGACAGCAACTCTTCACGATTGTTTTGCAGCCTCATGTAATTGTCTCCACATATTTTGATAGGGTTCTGCAGTGACGACTTGTGCAGCGTTGAAGAGAAACAGTAAGTTTCCCGTCCAGGTGTTATAATCAGTACCAGTGAATGCTTAGAAGCTTCAATACTGAAGAGTTCAAGAATCTTTTGAAACCTGTTCTTTTGTTGGTCGGTGATGTTCTGCTGAACAACCAGCAGAAACACATGAGGTCCCGGAGTAGAGAGATTCACGCAATGCTGCACTTGCTCTTGAAGGCTGGGTTCAGAGATGGCTGGGCAAAGCAGGTCTGGAGTGTTTATCAAAACTGTCTTTGTTTTATTAATCATTCCGGATACCGTTTTAGAGGTGTTTGGTTCTTCCTCTCTTTTGAATGAATTTGGACCGAGTAATAAGTTGGCAACAGAGCACTTGTCAGACCAGCTGGTGCCGAGAAGAATCAGCCTCATCTCAGACACTGAAACAACAAAAGAAAAGTTTTCACTCAGTGATAAGGAACCTTTTAGAGGATCTAATGTTTTCTAAACTTTGCATTCATTTTATGTTATTGACATGACGTGAGCCGTAAGATCACTCTACCCACACAGATATGGAACCCAGGGTGAACTAACCTCTGACAACGCCAGCTGTAAGTATAGATGTAATGGGATGAACTTATGGCTAACTGTTCACTATTATCCTATATGAATCTCTTATATGTATTTTATAAATATATAGGATGCCTTAGCTGTTTGGTACAATTAATTTGGAATTTGAAACTCAAACAGTGCCAACAGATTGTCCTTTATCTAAGAACATTATGTATGATCTCAATAAGGCTGAAGCCAATGATGTCTTCTCAATTACAGACAATATGTATATGATGTGACGATAGTGTTATTTAAAGTGCGTTTGTGATGGTGATCTCTTCTCAGGAAAATAACTGGGGAAAGAAACCACACAGCTCTAAGCACAATAGTTTTCTTTACAAAAGTAAATAGATTTTCCTCATCAGAACACATAAAAGGAACGATGACAGCCAAAAATTAATTCTAATGAATCATACATCAGATCAGTAAAGATATATCAAGGCAACCACCGACAGTCAGATATTTTATCTTTTTTTTTTGTCGTTCTTTTGAGCTTAAATAGAGGAGGGTAAAAAAATTGTTTGGACCACTATAGAAAATGGGAAAGTAAAGGATTTTCTAGACCATGGGTATCAAAATGGTTCCAGAAAGGGACACGTGGCAGCAGATTTTCTTTCCAACCAAGCAATAGCACACCAGACTCCATTCATCTCATCAAGTCATCATGTTAAGACTGGAATCACTTGATAGACCTATAGGTACGGTCCAAACCAAATTCTAAGCCATGTTTACTTCCTGTTTACTCCTGATTCCTGTAATGGTCTACTGAGGACAGCATGTTAATTTGATCTGTCAAAATAAACACTTTTCCCCCGTCCTGTGGGCAAATAAGATATTCAACTGAATTCTACTATCTGAGCCTCTAACAATATGAGAACCTCCTAACCACCTGCAGTGCAGGGTTTGTGCTTACGGCTTGCAGGGGCAACGGTGGAGAGGAAGTAGGACTTTATTTAACAACTGGAATGTTATTTTCCCAGTTCCGTCTGTTTTTGTTGTGGCAAGACATTTGACCTCTATTTGCAGTTGATGGTGGTCAGGGAGGCCAGTGGTGCCTGTGTATGGCAGGCTTGCTTTATCAGTGTGCATGAGGGCAGATGTCATCTTAATTTGCCTCTTTCAGTGTGTGAATGTGTGGATGCCTGGGGACTGAATGTTTGAGGACTCATGACTCAAAAAAGGGCTACATATAGGCTACGTGTACAAGCTATTTACTTGGCTGAAAAGGCTGAAAGTTATGAGCAACCGCTTAAGCTATTTCATTTTCATTATTTATGCAAAATTTTATTGACTAAAATGTTTTTCTATCCTCAAACACTTATTATTTCTAACTTTTATTCTGCTAAAATATCCAACTTAAAGAATATTTGTTGCCAAACTCACTGTTAGGTGGACAGTACAACTTGCTGTTACTTCGAAACAGCCCAGGTGTTGTGGCTATGAAGAAGGAGGAATAAGAAACAAAGCAGAATTAGAAATTGAGGTTGAGAAGTGAGAGAAAACAGAGTTTACATTTTAGGATTGTCCAATTCCAAAAACATGACTGTTAGGTCAAGTGGCTTCTCTAAATGTTACTTAGGTGTGAGTGTGGAGTATGTTTTTGTATGTCTCTCAGGTTGCCCCGTGACAGACTGAAGACCCTGAGAGAATAATTGGTAGAAGATGGACGGAGAGTTGAAAACATTTCTGTTATTACAACTTGCATGAGATGATTTCATATGAAACTGACAGACCAAAGGTTGTTTTAGGAATAACTTTCTTTAAAACAATAAAACCGATTATCTTTTATTATTTTGAAATGTCACAGTTGACCCAGGGTGTTGTCACGAATCTTAATCATATGATGGAGTTATAGTGACAGTACAAGCTGTAAACACACATCAAACATTAACATGTTCAGGGTTTAAGTTGCCCTTTTGGAGAGAGCTGTTATACTAAAGCTAAATGAATTGCTATAAAAAGATAACTTTAGGCATTTAAACGATTCTTCTTGTGAAATCAAAGAAAAGATCAGAAAGAACACAATTATTGAAGTAAATAGAAGTAAAAATAATTGAATAAGAAATAAGAATTGTACAATAAAATGGATACACTGACCATGTAACAAAAGTAATGAAATATAAATATAGTAAATAAATAAATAACAGTAGCAAAATGCTGTTAATATTGTTGTTTTATTATTTTCTTCACAGGCAGTTTATCATCCTAAAATGGACTCACAGTGGGATGAAGAGGCCATGGTGACACAGGGATAGAAAGCCAGATGAAGCCAAGTCGTCACCTTTGAATCAAAACACATTTGAAAGATTTAAAGACAATTTTACAAATCTACTGATTGAAAGACTTGTTTTACATACTATATATTTTTTTTATTCATTGACAGAAAAACTATGGAGGACAAACTGACATAGGCTAATTAAACATAAAAGACGAAATGTATTAATATATTTTATTTAAATTTAGTTGTTCCTTATACGTGCATTTATTTTTAGAAAAACTGCAGTATTGGACCGAATATAAGGCAAGTTTTTTTTTCCTCCCCTAAAAACAATGTTAAAATATGGCTTTGTATTATAATCTGGGTCTAAGCAATTATATAGGCAGACAGTTTTCAATTTCAAAAACGTGAAAAGCTGCAAGCTGAGACTAGGAGTGACAGCACGTGTCTGTGAGTAAAAGCCTTGTGCAGATTTTTGAGATGTTCCGTTAGCAAAGTTTAGATTGCTTCTCTTCATTTGCTTCCTGTTAAATCCAGAAGAGGATTTAAAATTGTCCTCATATATAAAGCCTTAAATGGCCAAGCTCCATCTGATATCAGAGA
>JAGKQL010000851.1:0-15471 GCA_018398635.1 Cyprinodon brontotheroides
GGAGGCGGGATTTATAATATGGATGAGAACCATGAAGAAACAACTCACCCTGCTGCTCTGCTCCCGCCTCAAATCGCTCCACAGTTGTGTTTTCTTCGCGGCATTTAAGGCTTTAAATCTTCGCTAAATTTAAGTTTTTTATCATAGAACTTACTTTAATGGAAAGGTCATTGTCCGTTCTACAAAATGAGGTCCCATTTTGTTTCCAGGACTTTCTCTTTTTAACCCAGGAACGCTCAAAAGTGTCTGAAGCTCGTTATTTCTGAGTACAGAGAGGTGGATTTTCTCCACATTTCGTCCTTTAAAACATCTAAAATAATTTTTCACACGACATTAAGATGAGACGATCGCTAAAAAACATAGTAATGAAAAGAATACAAATGAAATGGTTTCGTTAGTGTCATTATTTCAGATGGAAATGAGGAAGGTTCTCCCGGCAGTAAACACACACAAACTGTCAATGAATCGGTTGGTCAGGATTCTCTCTTGGATGAAAGGGTTGGAAATTAACACTTTGTCTGTCAAATAACCTATTTAACACACTCAGACACACAAAAAGTACATACTAATGTTGTAGTTTACTTAAGAAGAGAAGATGACGTGCAGATTTATTCATTATTCATTAATTAGATCCTTCCTGTCTTTCATCTCACTGAATCAGGCACTAACTGCATTTTCATCCCTTTAAATAAACCTAAGGTCACAATACATTTTACCCAAATCCTATTTTCACTGCAGTGAGCTAATAATATATTTAGGAGTTATTACTTACAAATAAATTTGTTTCAAGGGTAAATAATGAAATCCAGGAAGGAGAATATATTCAGCTCCTTGTTCCTTCTGACCTCTGGACAATGAAAAATGGTTACAGATAAATCAAACAGCAACTTAATATTTAATTACAGCCATAGAGCATTAGAGGAAATTTTGCCCACAAGATATTAGATTAATACATTTGTAGAATATAAGTTGTCTTAAATATGTCTTAAACAATGTCAAGGAAGAGGAGCAAGGCATTATGGAATATATCCTTTAAAAAATACATTAAATATAATTCATAGGCTTCAGAAAGACGTCTAATCAGTACTATTTTGATGACTTATGTTTTTGATCTATTCTGAATTACTGGTGTTACAACCAAGGGCGTAGGTTTGATTTGAACTTTGGTGGGGACACTATTGGTCGGGTGTCATTGGTGCTGCAATATGCATGCCCTTTTTTATGCTCGATGTGAGCATCCGTACTGATAAGACGAATTACACACACACACACATATATATGTATAATATATAAGATTAAAAAAAATTTCGTCTGTCAATATTCTCCATCCAGAACTCCTCATGTGGAAATATTTTAGTATCACCTGGTTTATTTAGACATCACCTGAAGCACTGAAGGGCAGCTGCTTCACCTACAAGCTGCCCTGCATCATTATTATTGGATATCTGTGTTTCCTATAATCATATAATGTATAAGTGCTATTTTAATAGTAAAGGATTAAATGTAACAAAACCTTTTATCACCATCCTATATTGCTTACTGTCTGACTGTTTAAATAGTTCTTATGTCTATTTTTTTAGTGGCATCATCTACAAACACATAAGAATGAGCCTAAGTTTATTCAAATATAAGATACTTTAACAATTATAAAAGACAATATAACACTTATATCTTATCTGTAATTTAATAATATCCAAAATAAACAGTCAGATTCAAGCATTTTAACAGACATTAATGTTTGTACTAATTCTACTTATAAACTGTGTGGAAATTCATGTATGATAAAATCAATGTTTATACTCTTCCTTTGTTTTACTTGGTTCTTATCCTATTTCTAGAAGTATAAATAGTCAATAAAAATAGAACTATTATTATGTGGAACCATAATTATGCTTTTTAAACGAAAAACAATAGATGTTTAGGCCCCCATTTCTTGTTGTTGTACTCTTATAGAGAAATAACACCTGCTAATAATTATACCTGAACTTTCTCAAAAGCAGTCATAAAAAATGAAAACTGTAACAGCAACTAAATATCGGTAAAAAGGAAACCCTCACTTTTTCTTTTTAGTTGGCTGTGGCTAAGAATCAGAAATGCTGATGGCTTACAGCCTTTATTTGCCCATTTGTGTCTTCAGAACCCTGGCTGACTCAGAAGTTTTTCTGCTTTATAAAAGAAAAAAAAAAAAGGTTTTTGTTTTTTAGTGTACATGATATTCATTTTTTTAATTGGGACTAGTTTTGTAGCCTAATATTTGTTGTAGTAACCGCAGCATTCTAGTGTGAATACATCAGGACTAGAACACAGCCAATCAGAGAGAGAGGAAGGCGGAACCCTAAGGCAGAACAACCAATGAGAGTGGAGTTAAACAGCGCAGCACAGTTCCATGCGCTGCTGCGTGAGGGGGAGAGAGGAGAGGAGCCAGGCAGAGGGCTGCGAGAGGAAAAAGCCTCTGCTGTGGCAACACTATTGTAAATTATAAACATTTTGCTCACATCCAATTATTGGTAGGGACAATTAGGTCGGTTCAAAATTTTGGTAGGGACATGTCCCTATGGTCCCTATGCAAACCTACGCCCATGGTTACAACAAAACAATATGTTTTATGTCTACATAAAAGAAAAGGAAACTCAGCACTCGTTTTCCTATACAGTAAATATATGAAATATTTTCACATTATTTACAGTTTGGGGGATTTATGTTGAAACCTCTGTGTAGGTTTTTAAAACAAGTTTTCTTAAAATCTGCATAAAATTTAAACAGAAAAATGTCTCTTTAAGTCTTGAATGGTCAAACAGAAAACCTTAAAACTAAAAAGCAAAATATTTTTAATGTCCTCTTAGTTTTGTTTAGTTTTGTCCGTGTAATCTGTTTATTTTTTACTAACACGTGTTAATTTTTAACAGGTTTCAAAGACTAACTTCAGATTTCTCCTCTGTGCTGAAACATTTCCCTTCATGTTTCAGATTGTCTACAGAGAGTTTAAAAAAATCCAACTGTATCTCTCTACAGTACAGATCACTCAGCAGAAAGAAAATATGGGGAGAATTTGCTGATGCTGGAAGGCTGCTTTCATTTATTAACTTCTTGACTGTGCTGAAAAAAATATACCAAAGGAATCGATCCTATCTGTGCTTCGTGTAGAATGTTAGTTCATGATTTGTTGAAGGGATTTATATAATGGTTATCAATAAAACAGAAGTGTAACATAACCAGCTAGCAAGAATACATAGATTTTTGGATTTAAAAAATAGATATCATTAAATGATGAAAGGTAAGTAGAAATAAGTATGGAAGAGGATTAGGGCCACTGAAAAAAAAAGTCAACTGATTTTTAAATATTATTTCAGTTTAATATGATCAAAGTCAGATTCTGAGAAAAAACTCAAAATTCTGAAAAAAAGTCAGAATTCTGAGATTAAATTCTGACTTTACTCTCAGAATTCTGAGAGTGAAGTCAGAATTCTAACTTTTTTCCCACATTATAGTGAAATAAAATTTAAAAATCAGATAGCCTTCTTTTTTTTTTGTGGCCCTAATCCTCCTCTGTAGATAAGGACATGTTGGTCATTAAATAGCGGCGAAGAAATAACTAGCGTAAAAAAAGGAAGAATAAAACAGACAAAAATATTATAACATGCACATAAATAAATACTTAAAAATATAAGTACATAAAAAAATAAAGTTGAAGATTATGAAGGACATAAAAATAAATAAGGTAAATATTACAAAGGCAAATAAATAAAGAAGCTAATTAAAATAGTTGTATACATTCATGTCTCACTGTATAATTTAATTTCTACTTACATGTATTTGTTTATTGTCTTTTTGGTGGCAATTAATTGTATGCTTATTTATTTATTGAGCATTTATTTATTTCTGTATTAATTTTTAAATATGGCAGAGTTGGTCCTCCATAGCGGTCTGCCTGGACTGGATCTTTTGAAGTCTTTGAAAATAAGGAAGAGTTATTTCTGTGAATTCAAACAGGTCTAGCCTTTGGCGGCTTTTAAGCTAAGTAGCTTGGCAACCGTGATAGATGACACACGAAGCAGGAAAATTTTTCAAAACTGTTTCTTTTTGGAAACACAGGAAGGAGCAATCAGCTAAGCGAGCTTAGTGCTTGGAAAAAATCTTTAATTCCTTTTGAGACAGCATGAAAAGTCAGCTGAGTACAAAAAATAGAGAGGAAAACAACAAGAAAAGGGACAAGAAGAGAGGGATAAAACGTAGAACAAATAATGGGTGTCTATTCTATTACAATTTCTGTATCTCTATAATGGGTCTGTTTTATATGTTGTCTTCTCAATTCAGAGGGCCCCCTGCCTGCCTTTGCCCAGAGCCCCAAATATCCTAAATCCCCCCTGAGCTCCAGGATGATTAGGTGATGGGTAACAGGTGCACAGACAGAGCCAACGGGTTTGCCCCTCCAGGAGCCTCTAGTCGCCATCTACTGGATGAATTTGAAAGCAGCAGGCAAAGAAGAAGTACAAACCAACCAGAAAAGTTCTGGCTAAAAGATCCCAGCAATTCAAACTGAGTACTGCTAATAACACAATGGAGAAATATTGGTTATTTTTATTATTTTGTTTAGGTAAAATAATTCCTCAGAATTGGGTCAAAACTCGCAACCAAGTTTGTGTATACAAATCTGATATGGAGTAGATTAGAGGATTTCTGTCATCCTACAACTTTTAAAAGTTAGATTTTGGGTGATGATAGTACATAAGTAAAAAGCCCAGGCAGTTTTAGTCCTGGAGCTCCCCCAACTCAGTCCAAACAGGTTAGCCACTTCTCAAACAAAAACAAATGATTCATTAATTAAAAATTTATTTAGCACCGTAGAGAAGGAGCATCTTATTATGGTGCACCTCCTCCTTATTTCCCCACAAAAAAAAATTCCCCAGTTATTGCACACACACACATTGGGGAGCAAGTTGCAGCTCAGGTGAGTTATTAGAGTCAGGGGTTCAGAGCAGATGAAAATCCTTTTGTGTTGTCTTCCTCATATTTTAACTCATCATTTCCATCTGGTTCCTGTGATGGTGTGTGTGCGTTGGGGGCTTGGGGGAGATTGATGCTTGTAACAGGTTTTCTTTCTCCGGTGGGCTACTGGGAGGGGGGGCAACTCCTCCAGGTCTGAATTCCACAAGGAGCAGCTCCATTCAGGGCCCATGTTTAAAGGGCAGGGAGTAAAAAAACAAAAAAAAAAAAAACAATGGTTAGTTTAAGGAAGAGTGTCAATGTTTAAAATGAATAAAAAATAAAGTTGTTTATCTTTACCATATAAAAGAAGCCTTTTTCAGAAAAGGAATGTTGTCTCGTCAGTTGCACCACTTAATCCTTCAGTCACTTTAAGTCACCTTACCCTCTCACCACATACTTTTCTCATCACCATATCTTTGCTTTTCTCATCAACATACTTTTGCCTTTTTCACAACATACTTTTCTCAATTTTGTTATTCAATTCCTCCATTTCACAAGTTCTCTTTTTAACTTTTAATTTAACCTTATTTTATGCCATATTTACTTTCCTTTTTAAAAAAATAATGAAAGAGTTTTGTTTCTTTAAAAGCATCATTGAAATTAAAATTCATTATTATTACTTAGTATAGTGTAAGATAAACTATAATACAGTGTAAATGTAGCGTCCCGGCTAATTGATGGTCTGACTCTTTAACTGATGGTTCATATTCTTTTATTTTAGAATGGTCTTTGAAGGCAGCATAATATGAACTCACCGTAAGAGCTATAAGAAAATAAAAGTAGAAAACCACAATTACATTTCCTTTTAATCCAATAAACAACCGTTTAAACTAAGCAGATTGCAGATAAACACACAAATTATTCTGAGCTATTAATAAAACAAACGAATTAGCTTAGCTATAAAAAGACAGATACAAGGCTAAAACTTGCTACATCTAACACATGTTACATCCATGAAACAATCATCCCCGGATTTTCATTGCATCGACCGGGCGTCCGTATGCCACCCAGCCGGACGCGGTATTTTGTCCTCCTTTACCCCCAGATTCACATGGCCTCGGCCAGCTTCCGCTGGCCACGCGATGGAGGTACTTGTTCGTCATGTAAATCAATGAGAGCTGTTCCAATATCCTCCGCTCGTCACCGCCCACGTACGTCTTCTCCGGTCCTTCTCACGTCAAAATACGGAGCTGAGCTATTTTTGCTCCCCTCCGGTCGTCCGTCCAGATCAAGACCCGCTATTGCAATCGCACCAAACAGAAAAAAGAATGTAGAGAAGACCCGGTTTGTCAAATCAAATTATAGTAAAAACAGATCGGTAGGTATCTAGAAATTAGAGCATAGTTTTTATATATTCCCAAAAACTAAGAGCAATTAATTAAATAATTGGATGCAGACTATTGGTGCTTCAATAGACCAAGAAGAAGTTGTGAGAATTCATCTCAGTGAATCTCATCAACTTTAAAAGAAAACTCTATTGCAGGAATGGATGAAGAGATGATGAGTTTGGAAGCAGAGAATAAACAGAGTTCATACAAACTATGTATGATCCTAGTTATCCCTGTTACAAAAAATCCACAACAGAAAGAAAATATTTGGGTGCAGAAACGTGAACATCTGCTGGATGATGATGGGGATTTTTAAAAAATATGTCAGATTAAATTAAGCGTTCACAGGTTTTATACAGGAATGAGGAACTCTAATTTAATGCTCTTTTAATGCTATTAGAAATAATTTTAATGCCATCAACAAGTATCATGTACACAAGTTATTAGTTTACATGAAAATAAGGAGCTGTAAAAGCACAGCGCCCATGACTTTAGATATATATATATATATATATATATATATATATATATATATATATTGTATATATATGCGATATATATATATATATATATATATATATATATATATATATATATATATATATATATATATATATATATAGATATGGATAGATAGAGAACATGGTGAAATCATCTTTACTCTCGACAGGCTGCAGCCATGTCATGAATTCCTCTTTTCCAGCCACTTTTTGCAGTTTGCATCATCCTATTCTCTAGCTCTTTCTCGAGCTTCTTTTCCAAACAACTGCTTTATGATCAATTGCAGCAGTTCTGCGCAAATTAATCGTGTTAAAAAATGGTCACTTTTTAAACACCATCACAATGTATTAAATAAATACAAATGCTGGGAACCAATTTTTTACATTTCTTTAATATTTTGTTCTATTCAGCTACAACTCAAGCATCCTCTTTAAACTACTAAGAATTGTGCTATAAATGTGCACTTTACCCCACTTTATGCATACACCTTTAGTAATTTCTATTGATATGCCGCACAATGTCCTCCTTTTTGGTGCTATAGAAATGGCCACCCTAACTTCAGCGCATGTTAAAACTTTATTTAAATTTATCTTTCATTCTACAGAGAAATACACAAAAACTTATTAACTATAACAAAGGAGAGACAAGAAAAGTTAGGTGATTATGACTACATAAACAATGTTAGAACTGTAATGATGCTTCATAGTCTGTTTTTTTTGTCATTAAGCTACTGATTCAGTGTAGGGCACTCTAAAAATGACATTTATTTTTTGCATTCAGGTTTAAAATACTAGGAAAACTCTGTATCCTCAGTGAACATTTATTACAATATATCGTCTTTATAAGCAAGATGGATTCATGAAATCTTAGGAATTTCATTGCAGGGTTAGAACTCAGAGAAGTCAGTTTCATCATTTTAAGGTGCATCGCTGACTGACACAGTTTTTTGTTGGGTTTATTTTTGCGTGTAACTTATTTGCACCATCAAAACCAGGAATATCCTGTACAGACATTACACCTTTGAATAAGCTGCTGCAGAGAATCTGATTCAAAAACAGAAAAGTTACCATGAAATGAAGCAGAGTTAAAGCAGATTAACTATTGTTGAAAGAAAAATATTATTTTTAGTCTTTAATACAGTTAATCTTATGGCATGTGTAAACACTCTCACTTGAACATGTTGCTTCTTAATTTTGAACAAGGTTGTGTTAATGATTTAAAACTAGGCTATTGAGGGGTAAGTATTTAGAGCACCAGGCCATAAAACGAGTATCTCCTGAAGGCGAACATCATTTAAGCCTGCAGGAGAGATTTCTGCTTGGTTTACAGAAGGTCAAAAGTCTTCCAGAATAAACAACCAGGGATGGTGTGAAACTGAATCAGGAAAAGGTCCCCGCATTCCACATCAATTCTGTGGAAGCTTATCTTGTGTTTTATGACTTTAAGAATTCTAGATGCCAGGACAAGCTTTCAGCCTTTTCTTGTTACAAACAAAGAAGCAAATGACCCCAGATGTTTGCAGTAAATTAGGTGAAGCTCTAGGCAGTGTCAGAGATGGCTTCTGGTTGGAGGACCAAGGGCCAGCCTTATGTGAATAAATTAAATACAAGAGGATAAAACTTTCTACATAGATGTAACAAATCAGATTTGCAACATTCTTGCAACTCTCCAAAGATGTCTTTGTACGTCTTTGCTTCCTTTTCTTTCCTCCTATGTCAGGTAATGGAATGTATGTCTCTGTTGTTCTGCAGTTTCTGGAATTGTAGGTTTGTGCATTGTCTTATTTCTAAGTTTATGCATTGTCTTATATTGGATTAAACTCTGTAAATTCTGTGACGTCAACACGCAATGTTGGTTTTATTACCAAACGCACAGCTCGCCGAGTGGACCTGGGAAGGGAAGAATGAAAAGCCAACCTTTTTCCAAAGTTAAATATGTTAGAATATTTTCTTCCTTAACACTATGAATATAAAATATCTGCTATTTCTATTTAAAATACATATATTTGTATTAATGCTAATTTTTTAAACAGATGTCACAAGAATTTTTATGGGATCATGATATTAACCTAGAAACAACTGAGAGGTTAATCCATCGTGACACCAAAATGGATCTAAAGGAAACACCTAAAGCACGAGTCAGACAAAATAATAATAATAATGATGATATTCCTGTGTCTTTCAGAGCCAGAGATTGTGTTTTCCTGTTCATAAAGTACAATCTGTTTTTTTTACATTACAGGATCATCATGTCACTCACCAAGATTTTTAAACCTGAGGACATTAAGAAGGCAGTCGACACCTTTAAAGGTATCTTACTCTGGAAACCATTTGTTAAATTTAGACTTAAATGCTGATCAATAAGTTACTAATTCAAAGAAGTTTCTACTACTAGATCAGATTTATTCTGTAATAAATTTAATATAGTGTCCAGCAGAACATTTCCATCATATCAACGTATACTGTAACCCTGTTATAACAGCAGCATTATTTTCCACTTTATCCTTCCTGCTAAAGCTGCTCTTGGCTTAATTTTAGAATCTAAAAAGGTTTAGTTTGCTTGTTTTGCACAGTGCATGTGGCGGTCAGCTATTAAACTAAAAGAAAAACAGCCACACGCTGGTATAATCTCACCAACAGCCCCCAACTAGGTGACTCTCAGGGTCATTGTCCTGTCTCTACCTTGCTTTATGTGTGTGTTTATGATGTGTATATGTATGTGTGTGTCTGTTTGAGAAGCTGTAGGCTCGTTCAAGCATAAGGAGTTCTTCAAGATATGTGGCTTGTCCACAAAGACTGACCAGGAGGTGCGAGAGGTGTTCAAGATCCTTGACAAAGATGGGAGTGGCGCCCTCGACAAATCTGAGCTCGAGTACGTAAAAAATATATCTCAGCTCCTCAAAATGCCACTTAACCAAGATGCTTAACACTTATGATTCTCAAGTTGCAGTATAATTTAAAGCTCCAGTGTGTAAGAATTTCAGTGATTTTCTGATGCAAATGTAAAATATTATATATTAGTATGTCACTTATTATCATCTTCGAATTGAACTTCTCAATCTTTATGCCTGCGTTGCCTTAGAAATAGTTTTTTATAATTACAAAGGATCTCAAATGCATGGAAGCAGACATCACAGAGCTGACAGACAAGAAACTGTAGTGATTGCCTTTACACTTGAATGTGACGGCGGCAAGTATGGATTAACAACAGTAGCTTGTTCAGTCCAGCTGTATTTATTTTTCCTGTGTATTTTCCCCCATAAGCAGTGTTAGTTGCAGCAGAAAACGATTATCTGTGTCACATTTTCTGGGCTGTAAAGGACCTCTCCTCCAGACCATCCAGACATACTGGTTTTGTGCCATAAGCAATAATGAGCTGGATTTATAATCCTGCAGCTCCAGATGGCATTGCTGCAAAGATGATATGTCTCTACAATTGCTATTTCTGAGAGTCCATTTATGTTTAAATAAGCACTGACCTCTCTGCATTGTTTGTCATTGTCGCAATGCCTCATTCCTCTTAAAATAAGCTCTGACAAATTTACAGACATATGCACCTGATTTTTTAAATTTCTAAATATAGACCCTAAAAAGCATGAATGATCTGTTTCTGGGTGAGATAAGCAGTTACTTTTGCATGTCCTCCTCCCAGTATTCTGCACTTTCTGATGATTTGCCTCTGTTGTAAATATCCATTAACGCAAAAACACTCAATAGCAACACATTCTATTTTGTCTATGTCACAGATGAAATAAGTTGGCAAGCCTGACATTGAGAATTTGGTAATGCAGTAAAGAGTACGGTGGCTGACAGGTGCTAACGCACTGTAAACGATGAAACCAACTGCAAAAATAATTTGTGATGGAAACTCCAAAATACTCTAGCAAAAAAAAAAAAATGCAAAAGAAAAATGCTGCAAACTAAAAAGAAACGAGTTGCTAACAGGTGAAAACAATGGCAAAATATGCTGAAAACACAGATATGATACAAAGTTCAAAACTGGCAAACAGAATAAACCTATATGCAACAGAAAAATGATGTAAACAAAACATACTGCAATCACAAAAGAAATAGCAAAAAAATAGCAGCAAAAATCAACAGTCATTAAAGCAAATGTAAACAAAAAGTGCAGCAGCCACAAACAGAATGCAGAACTCACAGATAGTAAATGATGCAAATAGTCAAAACACAGAAGCAAACTCACCCTAAAAAACAGAAAACAATATATTTCCCTTTTCACCTTCTGAATAAAAATAAACTTTCAAAAAATTCAAAAAGTCCAAGTCCTACTACAAAACTGTTTAACAACATATTTTATGGTGGTACTTGATAAACTAGGATGAAATGGCAGCTTTTACTAAACTGTATTATTTTTAGAGCAGTAATCTTGCTAAAAGACTGAAAGTAAAGATGCAGTTTGACAGTCACCTGTATATAATTAGGCTGCACTATATCCTAATCAATTATAGATAAAGAGCTTTGATTATATTTTGTTATGACATTTATCTGATGTGTTGAAGGCTTAGAGATGGCCCACACTGTGTGTTTTACAGATTATTGAGTCAGTGTTTTGCTTTTAAGTTGTGTTTTTTTGCAGGAACTTCTTAAAATGGTTCGACCCTAAAGCGCGGGCTCTAACTAAAAGAAGAAATCGAGGAAATTTTTTCTCAGGTGTTGTTAACAATGATGGCGAAATTGACAACGCTGGTCAGTATCAGTTTTCCTATTATGTTAGGAGTTGGCTTAGTTGTAGAAATCCTTCCACAGTGGACCTTGAAAAAACTAATATATGTATCTATATATGTTATCTAAATTAATGAATAGCACCCATATGTGTATAATTTATTATCTGCTGTTTAGTGAAGCCATCAGAGTTATGTTAAAGAACAACAGTGATTAATTGTAACGTTAAGTCCTTGAAGCACAAAATTCTTACTAGAGATGATGTTTTGATGTGGTTGGGTTCTACACACTTTTCCAGGCTTAAGTCCAACACAAGTGAAAAATGTTGACATGTAGAAGAGATTTTAGGGTACAGGTACAAGTATTGATTCCCTAGTTCACTTATAACACTGTATCTGTTACCGGAGGGTTCCACAGCAGGGATGGGTGTTTTTTATTGTCGTTACACTGTCACAAGTACAAAGCAATGAAATGAACTCCTTGCTTTTAACCCTTTTCCTTTGGGAAGCAGTGGGCTGCCATTGTGCGGTGCTCAGTGAGCAGTGTGGAGTTAAGAGTCTTGCTCAGGGAGCCAGAGTGGCAGTCTGTGGGAGGTGGTCTAGAACTCAGACCCTCTGGATTCCAAGCACAATGCCCTAACCACTAGGCTGCCACTCCCCCTTGCAGATGATATTAAACTGTAAAAATCTTTAAAGCCTTATTAGCTGGATAAGCTGTCTATCATATTTCATTTTGTTTACTTAAGATCACTGTTTAGCTTTCCAGGAATAATGTGTTTAAACACCAGTAAGAGTGGAACTTTAACCCTAGATCTTATAACATACATACAAAAGTAAATCATGCTCTTAGTTTTTTCTTTGTCCAACTCATAAACATTCGCTATGAAAACTTTGGTGTAATATTAAATTTCAGGCCTTTGACTCACATGTTAGCTCTCTATCTGTTCCTAATTATCTCTTTTATTTCTATTGTGCAACATAATTTCTCTTTAATTAAACTGGAAAAAAAATGCTAAATCATGTTTGTTTCATTTTGGCAAACTATTGGAATCGTCCCTTTAAAACCTCCAAGCCAAACAAATGCTGTGATCAGTCTTCTAGTTACACATTTAACCAAGCAAATTCACATGACCTCACATGCAGAGGTGGGTAGTAACTAGTTACATTTACGCAGTTACAATTACTTGAGTAACTTTGAGAAAAAAGTACCCTAAGGAGTAGTTTTATGCATCATACTTTAAACTTTTACTAATAAAGTAAAAATATGATGAAGTATCACTGCTCTTACTTGAGTAAAATATCTGGCTGCCATCATGAGTAACTTTACTCAATAAAGAACAGGCTAGTTTAAAAGAAAAATGTAATATTTAAGCAAGACTGTTTTGTTCTCCAGCTTCTTTGCTTTAATGTATTTTTTATTTGATGATGCTGCCATATGATTTGGAGGGCCAAAGAAAATACAGAAAACAGTTTATGGAATCATGTTACAGGAAATAATGAAATCAGAGATTTTATAGCAAAATATCTCGTGTTTCCTCCACTTGATATTATTGTTTAACTACTGAAAGTTATTTATTTTAGCTCATTTTTTAAGAATTTGCAGATAACTACATGTTTTGTAAATTTACATCATTTTTAAAACATTTTACCAGATGATCTTAGGATCAGTTAATCAGTATTTGAGTGGCCTTTTTCCCATTTACGTTTTTACTCTTACTTGAGTAATTTGTTGGCTAGTTTTTTCTTCTACGTGACTAAAACTATGATGCAGTGCTGCTATTCTTTCTTAAGTACAGGTTTTTGGTATTTTATCCACCTTTGGTTACATGACCCCTTTTCAGATTTCCAGAACAGCCAGAAGCCAAATAATTCACCTACTTCTTTTACTAATTTATCCTTTAGGAAGCAATTAAAACTTTCTTTTTTAAACATGCTTTTCAATTATGTTTTTTATGTTTTTTTGCTATTGATATTTGCTTTTGGATTTTTGTGCAGTACTATAAGAACTTTAATGGTTGTGTCTTAAAGTTGTTTTACAAATAAACAGTAGCTGTTTATTATGGGGTATGAATACATACTAAACCAAACATTTTCTTTTTTTTTATTCTTGGGAATATTGTTAAACCTATGAACTATTCTTTACAAACCCTTTAAGCTTTGCAGTTTAAGTTTCATTGAAATTTACATACAAATTCTCATAACTATGCATCTACATGTGAAGAAAGTGTTTCAAACAAAATGTCAACTATTGCAAACAAAATTAAGGTATCAGGTGTGTAAGACAAGTTTAGACATAATTAGTTAAATTTTGACAATAGTTTATTGTTTTATGTCACTGACCTGGATTAGGTTAACAGCTGTTAGAGAAATTATTATTAAATTCAAGATGAGTCTTTAAATATGGTAACTAGATTTCAAAGAAAAAAACATGGCCTGGTATCACATGTAATGCAAATTTTGAAGGTAAAACTTTATTTGTTAATTTTATGTTTCATTTTTTCTAGAATTTCTGAAAATGGTCAAGTCCTAAATCTTACCAACAACAGAAGCCATCTGGAATTTTCCCAACCTTTGGATTTTCTGATAGAAGCTTCTATTCTGAGGAATTTTTGATGCTTTCCATTCATCTAAATTTTAACTGATTTTTCTTAAACTCCACCTTTCAAGGTGTCTTTTCTTCTGGTGCATGGTTTCTTGGCTTTAGAGATCCCCTCTGTCTGTGATAAAGAATGATATAAATAAAGATCAAGCAACATATCTACATATATGAGCAGAGTTTTTATTCATTTATTTATTCATTGGTTAATTTTCCACACAAGCTTACAGTATCTGAGCCAGTCTGATGGGGCTGCAGCCTAAGCCAGAGAAAACAGGTAAATTCTAGTATAGATCAACATTAAGAGACACAGTAGCAGGACTGATAACCTTACAGATTGTTCAACAGACCATTAGACAGAGGCAGTTTCAAACATCCTGTAAGAATATGCTATACTTTCTTAGACCTTTATATACTTTTAAGCTTTTTTATTGGAAGTGATCATATATTTCTCATAGATTATAAATGATTTTATTTAAAACTGATTATCTTACTAATTATAAAATGGTTTATCTTTATATGTGAGAAGGAGGATTTTAAATTCTATTCTGGATTTAACAGGAAGCCAATGAAGAGAAGTTTTGCGTAGATAGGAGAGATATGATCTCTCTTTTTCATTTTCATCAGAACTCTGGCTTGCAGCATTTTGGATCAGCTGAAGGCTTTTAACTACAGTTTGTGGACTTCCTGATAGTAAAGAATTACAATAGTCCAGCCTTGAAGTAACCTTGAAGTTCAATAAAGAAAAATCTCCATACATAACCTTTTTTTTTTATTGCTAGGATTATTGAGCAGTATGAAGGAGGACTTTGATTTGGACATTAATTCTGGTGCATTTAAAGTAAACTTTTATTTGAAGAGATCCAGCTTAATTTAAATCTGCAGTGGATGGAGAAACTGAATGAAACTGCAATGATGAGTATAGGAGCCATTTGTCCTTTCCTGTGTTTATCACCACCAGGGGGCGTATTTCATTTTGCTCATTCAACCATGATCCTATTCAGGTGTTGTTAATGGAAGGAGGCAACAGTTTTCTATTTTGTTTTATTTTGATTATTACTACTGCTTGAAAATGATACTTCATAATTTTCTGTGCTAATTACGTCCAAAAGTACAGCGATATTATCGCTATAGAGATGCGATTTCCCATTACATGATGCACTTTAATCAGAATGCATTTTCTCCTGCAGTCACTTGAGGTGAAAAGTTGTCATTATTAGAACAATACAACACATTTAAAAAAAAAAAGTTTAATTAAGACCATGGCCATTATCTCATCAACCTTTTTTTATGTGCTTTACTGTTGCCAAATTAATGAACTGCTCTCACTTCCATACTTACTGTATATGTACACATGCAACCCTAAACTTCCCACCCGT
>JAGKQL010000853.1:0-20921 GCA_018398635.1 Cyprinodon brontotheroides
AACCGTTGCGTATATTAGCTGCGACACATGAATCAAGATGCTATGACAGAAAACATTTGATTGACAGATGACCCGTTGATATATGATTGGCGAATTTGGTGTTCAGGCTGGCTGATAGAAGACTATCTGGCCTACAGAGAAAACAAAACCCCACAGATACATGTTTAAGCCAGAATGAATTGACATTTAAATATATAGATTTCTACTCTAATTCTAAGCGCAAGGCTAATAACGTTCAATTGCATCCGGAGCTCCTGACTTCGGTCCATCCGTTCGTCCATTTGCTTTCGTCCGTTAATACCTGGATCGATCAAACATCTTGGATGTGGACCTGTTTCCACACTGCTGATTATTTACTAAAACACACATTATCCATGCCTTAGTAATTACAATTATCTGCTTATTGTGCCTTTTTTTATGATGATAAATAATAACAGTGAATTAAGTCAAAGCAGAGGGAGGATCCTCCCTGAACAGGTCCACAATGTTCCTTTAAAGAACCCGATTTAGAAATGTTCTTTAAGGGTAAACCTCCAATTGTTCTTTTTTAGTAACACGACCTAGGCTGTTCTTTGACTCCCAATGATTGTTGTTTCCATAGTTACTTTGGTACAGATACGGCCCGGGGCGAAAGAAGAAGCCAGCTCAGGTATTTATTGGCTGCCAGCCACATTACTCATAAACCTGAACAAGTGTGGTTTGGAAACCTTCTGAAACTGGAGGAGAATCTGAAGATCCTGAAGAAGAAACGGGAATCCTCGCTTCACATTATGAAACCATGGTGACATTTTATGAACACTTTCGTCCCAGACGGTGATAGATGGAGGACACTGGTTGGAGCTTGTTGAAGTTTTTAATCTAGTTTCATGCTTTGATTATTCCATTTATGCTGTCAGTGTGAAGTGCTGCATTAATACAGATTTGTTATATACAGACAAAAAAAAAAAAAAATGCAATAATACATAATATTTGCAGTGAGGACATTTTTACAAACTGAGAACATTTTGGCTGCTGTAGGTAACAGATATGCTCGGCTGGTTGGTGTTACAACCCAATCCGTACCATCAGCTCATTTGCGCAACCAGATATACATCTGGATTGCCATAAATAATGCAATTATAGTACTAAAATTACTTATTTCTATCCTTAACCCAATAAAGAATGCTAATACACATCTATAAAAAAAAACTTGTTATGATGTTTATGAGACAATTTTGATGCTTTTTACATTTTCTCCGTTAAACCGCTTCTCTGATGTCATCACAGGTAATGCTCAGGCCAGTCCGGCAAAATATGATTAAACCATGTTTGTCTGCATTTTCGTTGTTTCTTTCTTTAGATTATGCGCTATATACCATTACCACTAACACGAAAGGAAAACATAAAACTCAAAATGACTAGATTTGTGTTTAAATCCAGAGCTAAAAATGTTAGCTGCCGGATGTAGCACAGGATCCCATTACCGGCACAGTCGAGTGATAAAACAGAAAGTAATTTAATGCATTTATTTCCTCAGGAAAAACATTATTAACCTTTAATACATTATATTTTAGTATGCTTACTATTTTGGGGAGGGAAAACATAATGTAGTTTTTTTTTTTTTACAAAATAAAATCAAGGGTGACCCGGATGTATATCCGGATGCGTAAATGAGCGTATGGTACGGATCATACTTCAGGGACGGATCAGGTAGTGACAGTCAGATCTGCTCAGGTCCCTGCTCTTTCTTATGACATGATCATACGGCGACGCCAATCAGAAGAACTTTATTGCACCGGTTTCTTAAGATTCAGATCTCATCTGGAGTCTCCACATATGTGCTATTATTTTACGTTTCATTGTTGATCTAAAGTAGAAAATTATCATCCTAAGTCTTGAAGGAAAGCACTGCCTTCAAGGACAGACGGAGCTCTGACATTTAACTGGGTGACACAAAAAGTCTCAGGGATTCTTCTTCTTCTTTTTATCTGAGTAGATCTATGATCGGAAGGCAGGGGATGACAAATGGAACATCTTAAAAATGACTTCCATAGAGATTTTAGACAAAAAAAACAGTTATTCTCTTCTAGAAAATGACCAGTTGTTGACACAGAGTTAAAAGTAGTGTAGCTGAATATGGCTACCAGACCGAGACACAACGCTACCCTGCTCTCCCTCTTTATACCACGGTTTAACAGTAACTTTGTTCACCATAAACAGATTTTTTTCATTTTTCGGTTCAGTAAGGTAAAATTTCATCACTCATCAGACACGTTAACATTACAGATGCTCCCTGTCACTACCACTGATCTCTTTTATTCTTTGGATATCCAATTGGCAGAAAACCTGAAGTCACTTGCCGCCATCTTGATAGTTAATACTCTCATAGAGTCACGCCATAAACATGCTGTTATATGTAGCATTTGGTTGCAACAACAAGCAGTTTTCTGTCTCTGGGATTAAAGGTTTTAAAACACATCCTCTTCAAACACCAGTAAATAAACACCATTTTAATGTATTTTTATTACATTTCTCAAATGTTATTAACGTAGGCTGTAATATACAATTTAAATACATATTTATCTGTATTTGAATCTTAATTAGAACTACATGCAATTCAATCCACTTTATTTATATAGCACGGTTTAAAAAAAAACAAGGTTTCCAAAGTGCTGCACAAAAAAGATAAAATAACTAAAATAAAAAAAGTAAATAAAAGTAAATAAAATAAAATAAAAGCACTAGCACAGCAATAAAAATATGCAGGTATACATAAAATATGCATGTGTATACATAAAATCAACACTCTACATGGTGTCAAAAACCAAAGAAAAGAGGTGGGTTTTAAGAAGAGTTTTAAAATGAGACAGGCTGTAATTTAACTACATGTGCAACTTATATAATTAAAGATATTCAATCACTGGATAGTATATGTGTGTGTTTGTGTACATGTGTGTGCATGCATACTGTAGCTGTACGCATAGTTAATGCAAATTATAGATTCTTGTTGTAACTATGAGCAGAAAGCAAAATATGAATTTGATGTTGCCTGATATTTTGCCAACGTATGTAATTTTGCACATGTAGAAACTGAAGCTCTGTGGAGTTATTAAATTGGTTAATTAATTTAGCTCTATTTTAAATCAGTGTCAGATTTAAAGACTAATACACAGACGCAGCATAAAAGTACATGGCAGGGGTCAGCAACCGTGGCTCTTTAGCACCCCCTTGTGGTTCCCTGGAGCTATTTATTTTTGTTTATTTTAATATGGTTTGCAGGAGGTCAAAAAAACATTCATTATGTTTTCCAATGCTGTAAACATGGGTTTAATAAATAAATTTAAACAATAAATGTAAATATTTCTTTCAATGAAAATTTGCATCATAGACATAGAGATCAGAGGTCATAGCCTGCAAGCACATGTTTCAGCACGGCAAGGTGCCAGACAAACAAAGTGGCTGGTGTGTCTCAGCCCATGGATCCCAAAGGGAAAAAAGGAAGATAGCTGATGAGAACAGAGGATTCAAAGAAGAAGGGAGCAAATCTTTTGCTTTCATTACTATTGCCTGCATTCTGCTTTGTTATGAGAGTTTGTCAAAAAATAAAGAGTCATTTTGAAAGGCATTTCCAGGGAAGGCTAAATATGCAGCTGACCACAAAGCTGGGAGCGAGAGCAAATATGTGATTGAAGAACTTCTGAAGTTAGAGGAGAGCAAAGATAGATTTATGAAGTAGATTGCATCTCCAAACTCCACTACTGTTGCTAGTTTTGTTGCAAGCATAGAAAACTGGTAAAAGATCCAACAGGTAGCGCTCTGATGCATGAATAGGAACTTTCTTCCATATTTTTTGCCCCAAATCCCAAATATTATTATATATTTAAGCCCACGTAGTCCTTGTTATAGTGGGCTAATACACTTAGAGCCCATGCTGCCCTGTGAGGCTTATAGAAGACTTACAGTTTTGCAGCTCCAGACAGATTTGTTTTTTGTTGTTTTGCTCCAATATGGCTCTTTGAGCAGTTTGAGTTGCTGATCCCTGCTATATGGCATCATGCATGCACAATTTGCAAATAGAAAGATACGATAACATTGTGAAATTATATGTAATATGTAATTACCACAGCAATGTAAGCAATACATGTATATTACATGTACATCATCAATTTTCACTTTTAGCACAATATCAGATGGAGTGTGTGTGTGGGTGTGGGTGTGTGTGTGTGTGTGTGTGGGGGGGGGGGATGATGGTTTTTATGCCTTCACCTATAGGCGTTGTTGCCTAGTGACAAACGCATGTCCTTACATAACGCTGCCCACACGGGCCACTGATTGGGCGCTGGGCTTAGTGGGAATGGGAATATCGGCTGCCTGAGGCTATGTGGGGTTACATTCAAATTGACTCAGCTGTGCTGCAGTAGTCCTGTTTCTCTGACTGTGACTAACTGGATGTGCTCTCTTCATCCTCTGACATGGAAGCTGGTTGGGAGCTCATCTGCCTGGCTGTCTGTTTCCTGGAGGGGGGCCGCCTGTGGAGTTAGTTGACAGTTCATCATTTGTATCTATGCTTTTTTTTCTATTTCTGCTTCTGGCTATGGTGAACCCCAGTCGGCCTCTGCAGATTGGCTCACACTGAGCCTGGTTTGCTTTTAGAGATGCCTTTTTTAGGCTGCTTTTTGTTGTTTCCGTCTCCGATGGCGGCCAGCAGCTGCTGGTACTCTGCTGTCTCCTTAGAGTAAAGCTGCCCCCTGTCCAGCCAGTCCTGCAGCTCCTCTCTCTGGTTGTTGGTGAACAGCCCTGATGCTGAGTAGCCATCCACCAGCAGTCGGTCTCCCACCTGGTGGTACGCCTGGATCTCTTCTCTCGACATGTAATTCCCCATGACCTGCTTTCGGCTGATTCCTGGTTGGTTCAGATCAGAGGATTCATGACAGAGTTATGCTCTGAAAGCTAGTTTAGGTTCAGGAAGACTGAGCGGGTTCTGAAACCCTGAGTTCAGCCTCAGCTATCCCAGTTTATAAACCCTCTGTTTATAAATTCTGCTGGAAACTCTGACCCAATTTATAAAACCTAGCCCAGAAACAGTTTATAAACACCAACCCATGAGTTTAACCATCTGGGCTTGTGTTAGTCACCAACCCTATCCCAGTTTATAAACCCTGACCTAGTTTATAAATTCTGACCCAGTTTATAAACTCTAGCCCAGTTTATAAACCCTTGCCCAGTTTATAAAACCTAGCCCAGTTTATAAACACCAACCCAGTTTATAAACCCTGACTCAGTCTATAAACCCTGACCCAATTTATAAAACCTAGCCCAGTTTTGAAAACCTAACCCAGTGTATAAATCCTAGACCTGTTTATAAACCTTAGCCCAGTTTATAAACACCAACCCAGTTTTTAAATGCTTTACTGAGCCTAACTAAAGGTTATATCATGACAACAGAAAAGAAACCCTGCTTGAGCCAAACAGGAACCCCAATAGAGCTGTTGAGAAAAGGTGACCTAGGATGAATTCTTGGTCCAAAAATTGTGAGTTCAGCCGTGGTTACCATGGTGAACCAATAGGGTTTTTCTGTCTTTTCACCACAGTGGATTAACACACTGACCATCTGTAGACTGGATCCCGACACCAAGCAAAGGCCTCAGGGCTGGAACCATTCTCCCTCATTATTCAGCCCTCTGGTACTCAGTTTAACTAGTAGAACTGCTCATTTATTTACTGTATTCAACGGTAAGTAGAATCAATTATTGAATATCAAAGACAGAAACATTTTCAGAAGAAGGTTGTTTCATCAGGATTAGAATAAAGGAATGGTACCAGTCCGCACACCCCTGGTGGTGGAACCTTGTTCCTTAGGCCAATTTACAGATTAACAAAATCTCTCTAATTTTCACAACCCAATGTTGGCAGGTATGCAACTGTCTTCAGGAGCTTCAGGGACATACCTGCATCCCTTCTCAGAGACTCTGACACCTCTGGATTGGACAGGAGTAGTGACATCTTCATCAGTTTAACACTGTCTCCGCTTAGCAGAACCTTGGTGATCTCAGCCCTGTGAGCAGAGAGGAAATTACTCAGCCATCACCAGAGAAGGCTTCAGTCAGAGTAAGGAGCCTCACCTGGTGCTACGAGCCTCCCTGCTGTTGCCGGTGGTCAGGGCCAGCCGGTGGTGGTGAGCCAGCACCTCTCTGCACAGCTGCTTGTCTTTTTCCACCATTATGTTGTACAGGGCTGGATGCTCGGTCCTGAAGGCTTCTGTCATCCCTTTTTGCTGCAGAATCTCATAGGCCTTTTGCAGGGAGTCTCTGGGAGGGATGTGGTCTGCATTCATAACAGGGTCGCCGTTGTTGTTGGGAGATCCGCTTTCCCGCCGGACACCTATTACACTTCAGAGAGAAAACAGTTTGGTTTGGTCCAGATGAGACTGTCATGATGCTAAATGATGTTGCTTTTCATGATGAGCAGGTAAAAAGCAGCTCACTCATGGTACGCCCCCACCAGTCCTAGCTTGTAGGTCTTCATGAGCTGGTAAAGCTCTGGGTTGTTGATCTTGATCCTGTTCAGCATCTGCTGATATGCCTCCGTGATCTGTTCTCGCTCTTTTTTGGCCCCTCCACTAATGGTGTAGCAACTCCTGGCTGCCAGCGTCTGCTCATATTGCCTCTGCAACCTCAGAGCTGGTGCGTATTGTTGCACATCCTGCTGCAGCTGAGAGGGACACCACAACAGACATTGGTTGGATTGTGTTTGTAGAGTTTGTGCTGCTGTGAAAGGCCTGAACGTCAGGGAGAAGCTGCCTTAGTCCCGGCAGCCCTTTACAGCCCCGCTTCAGACCAGAGAGCCAGGACATGGGCCCAAAACAGACCCCTAGATGGCAACAGAAACCAGGAACAGGAAACACACCAGAGAACATGGAGGCAGAAGCTGGACCAACTGAGATAGAAAGGCCCAAAAGTTAAAGAGTGGATCTGCTCATTCAGGAGAACTTGTTGAATACGTTTGGTGCTGTTGGTTCATGCAACACAAGCTTCTCTGTGTAATTCCTCTATAATGTTCTCTGTCATCTGTGTCTGCTGCTACTGGTGTGAGTCCTGAAGCAGAGCTGGTGTAAGAACTACTCACAGTGCGTTGGACCTGGGCTCGGAGGGCCAGCGCCTGCTGGTTCAGGTCTGATGGGCTCCCCTGGGTGGCCTGGACCACAGCATGATACAGGCAGTTCTGGCCCTCTGAATACACCGGGATCACAGAGCCGTCCGCTCCAACCAGCTCAAAGTGTCCTCTTTGGGGGGTCTGCTCACCTCGAGCCTGTTTCTTCATCTTTGAGAAGAACCCCTGTGTCCTGGTAGAAGAGGAAGATCTAGGGTCAACTAGATCCGGAACCTAACGGGGGTTCAGGGTAAAACAGCATAGTGATGAAAGATGGCTTTAGCTTTTGTTCAAACTCTAATTTTCTACATGGCCAGAAGTGCTGGGAGTCGGTCCTGGTCACAGATGGGTTACCCTCATACTAACCTGACCAGGATTTGGATGCCTTTCCTAATCTGTTTTGTTCTGGGTTCATGAGCCTGCTACCTTGTCATGGCAACACCTGACAAGGGATGGTCTCTAGCCTGCTTTGGAGGTCTGTTTGTTTTGTATGCATTTACAGACATCCCAAGTCTCCCGGAAGTTCCGGGAGTATCCCTGATATAGATAGTTGTTCACTGATACCCGCAAGTCTGATAAATTATCCTGGATTTTAGACTATGGGAAGTGGTGTTTTTTTAATGCGAGTGAAAGCAAACAGGCAGTACATTGGCGGATCTACTGGGGTGGCATGGGGTGGCAAATGCCACCCTAAATGACCCAACCATGCCACCTACTGCTTGCCACCCCAGTTGGCGGTAGGGGTTTCCAAAATGCTTTATAAATTATGGATAAGTTGACTGAATTACGACCGCTAATTTCCAATTTCCGGACAACAGGATGCAGCACGAGATCTTAGACGAGAGCGACTGTCTGTTTTGAAAACCGAATGGGGGCATCCAGCGAACGGAGCCAGGGGGTCATGGAGGGAGAGAGATACGGGATGAAATAGGTCAAAACTGATTAACTATCTATGAGAAATATATAAAAATATATAAAATATATATTTGTGGTCAATTGCAGACATCTGTGACCACATGTGTACCAGAATAGAAAGCACAATAGTTTATAGCAGATAGCTGCAATGCTGATTTTTGAGATGATAAAATCAGGTTGCAAAAAGTTATGTTCTCTATCTGCAGCATGATGTGAAAGTTAGGCTCGACATTCAGGCTGCAATAAAGACATTATTTATTAGGGGTCAACTATGACATTTATAAAGAGACTTATCAAATTTTGCTTTGTACTGAAATCTAAAACGCAAAAAGGCATTGGATCTAAATAAAGTTGGTGAAGTAGAAGTGCAGAGCAACATGGAAATCATTGCATTTAGCTGTTATAGTCATGTTAACTTTATGTGTTATGCTTTCTCTGGTGAGCCTTTACAGAAGAGCGCTGCTACATTTTTGTTTTGGCACCTGAGAAAATCTGATATTTCCCTTAACTGAAAAAAAAGTGTTAAAAGTAAAGTTAAAAATAAATGTGATGACTGGTGGTAAATCCTGCTTAATATGAACCAGTGTTGTTGTTGTTTCTGTATTTCTATGAAATGAGTGAAAATATCCAGAAATTACCTGGCATGAACCATACTTGCAAAATGTTTTGTACTTTTTTCAGACTGGAAGCAAAATGGTATTTTTATGTTGCTTCTTTTCAGATTTGTGGGAGATTTGAGATGTAACATACAGTACCTGCCTTTTTGTTGATTTGTTGATACAGCCAGCTGTTCCCTATCTACAGCATATACTTACATGCATGAAATGTCCCTTTCATGTTGCCGTAGGAACTGCTGTATGTCAAGTTACTGAGGTACAAATGGGGTAAATAAAATGGGTTCAGAGTAAACAATACAGTACATGAGATGTCTGTCAACCTTGTGTGGGTGTCCTTGACCCATTTTTTCTACTGTGTAGTTATGCTCACTTTAGAAGTATAGCTCAGTCCATAGATCTCTGATGGGTTAGACCATTTTCTTTCTATAGTTTCTTCTTTAGAAAATGCTGGAAAGCCGCCTCTCGACAGTCAATCTCACAATGCTGCCCAGTGGGGGGTGCTCCAGGAGCACCTGTGTCTTACCTTAATAATACTTTCCTGTGATAAGGTGTCTCTAGAAGTAGTGAGTTCATCATTCTTCTATCTCCCATTAAGTGAGATCACATTGCATGTTGCAATCAGAGCTATTATGAAACACTTACTGTACACTATTCTCACCAAACTGTGATAACTGGTGAGGTTAAATTGAGTGTAAACAAATGCCATGGTGTTGCCACCCCTCAAAGATTCCTGCCCCCCTCTGCGCCACCCCATAAATATTTTTCTAGATCCTGCCAACATGAAAACAGGCAGTACAATAATTCGTGCACCATGTGTGGATTAGAACTATTTTGATTGTGCTGACAAATTAGAGAGAGCGGGGGTGTCGAGGGAGGAGGTTGCTTGTGCCAGACACCTGTTAGAGCCGCAAGTCTTTCCAAAGCGATGCGCTCTGATCAACCAGCGTTCCAGGGAACTTACTGGTTGAGCAGAGAGAGCTGATTGGATGCAGCAATCCGATAAGTTTCTCTACCAAGGCCTACTCTCGGGCAGTCACCTGAGTTACCACTCAAAGCTGTGCATCTTGGGAAACGGCAGAGGTTGAATCCTCGAGTAAAAAACATGAAATATAGGACTAATCTTACAGCAGAATATACTAAAGTACATCCACGTCTAGTGAAGGGGAGGAACAGTTGCAGATCTAGACCAAATGTACCAGGGGCCAGGAGGGGGCCAGGAGGTGTTTTCTATGGGGGCCCAGAAAAGCATGAAATAAAAAGGGTCCTTAAACAGGGCAAGGGATTAAAATATTTTCAGAAAGCTGCATGAAGTGAAACTTCTTCTCAATTAGGTTAAATAAAAATTCTATTACTTATTAGGTCAATATACATTTATAATTTAGGAATTTTACATATTTTTGACCTAATTTAAGTTAAAACTACCACTTTCTATAAAATTTGAATTAGAAGTCAAGAAAAAACTGTTAAATTCATCTGTAAAAAGTAGAGTATTTTTTATTCATTTTTTGTGAAAAAAAAACATTTAGCAGATGAAAATTGGGATCCTATATCCATACCACTGAAGCTATTACCTTATTGTTTTTGAATAGAGTAGTAAACACTGGATTTGTAAAGAAAAAGAATGAAATAAATCCAAAGGAGCTATCACTAACCATGTACCAATTTCCAGCGTCTCCGATCATGATATTAGAAATTTCTTTTTAAACTATTATGTTTTCAGTACCGCGGCCAGGACATGATCTACAGGGGCACTGGCCCCCGTTGGCCCCTGTCTGGAACCGGCCATGGTGAGGAATGATGACACCGTGGCGGGTTGCACTGTAATGAGTCTCAATGAAATGAGTTTTTTTGAACTTCGCAGGATGTCTGCATTTAGCAGATGCTTTAATCCAAAACATTGCACAAAGTACAATGTGACAATGAGGTAGGCATTAGTGTGAAGGATCTGATGTGACAACCTGAGATTCAAACCGGGACCTCCTGTGTGACAGTCAGGTGAATTACCACTTGAGCTAGCCAGTTGCTGTGTTTTAGTTCTGATCTTAGTAAACAGATGTACAGAGTTGAACTCAATTAGAGCTCATAAAAACTAACCTTTATGGGGCCAAACATTTGAATCCATCCTTAACCCATTAGAACCCAGACCAACTCTTACCCAAAGAAAAATGTATAAGGAATGGAAACTTGTGAAATGTACCCTGTTTATCACATTATTTTAAAATGTCAATAATCTGAATCACTCAAAGCTCCCTTCTAAAAACCTTTGAATGGTTTGATACTCAAAGAGTCAACTTGCTTTTCTTCTGTTTTATGTTCTTAAGGTTCAAGTGGCAGGTGTGGCTTGCCACCTTGATCCTTTGCTTGGCTCCTCTTACTAGCCAAACCCACCACTGTAAAGTTGGAGTTGGAAAACATGGAGCCCTTTTACATTGTGTGTTTCTTTAAGAGCAGACCTCTCCACCTCCTCTCAAAGCCTTGCAGAGGATGGAAGCCCTGTGGAGATGACAGCTTTACTGAGTCATTCCTAGGTCTACAGGACCATAGATCTCTTCCTCAGATGAATCTCTCAGCAGCTTAAGAGACTCCTGTATGAAGCTCCTCAAACACAATGAGCTGGTCTGCCCATGAAGAGCTAAACAAATGGGCTGAAAAGGCTGCTTGTACAAGCAGGTAGTAACTCATGGCACCTGAGTGTCTCATTTAGCCAGCAACTTGTATCAGAGAAAAAAGGAATACAGCAAATGTTATTGGGAGATTCTTGCAAAATTCCAAATGACCAAAGACCTTGTGGTCACTGAGTCTGGTTTTGATCATAATTATGTGAGCATCTGAAGTTGAAGACTAATGCAGATTTTAATATTCGTCTTCAGGATCAACACACATTCTGTGATATTTTAAGGAAACGTCCCTTCAGTCACACACATCCTGTTCATAATACTCACTGCTGTGGAGCGTCCGGGTATCTCCTCAGTCGGATCACGATGTCTTCGGCAGAGCTGTCTTTCCCTGGAAAATAATCCTCTGTCAATTTGCTCTCATGTTCGTCAACCACAATCAGTCTGATGCCTTTTCCTTGAAGGGAGTCGCTTTGGGTGAGGACATGGATGTCCAGTGCTGTGGCAGGTTGGTTCTTATCACTGATTCCCTCAATGTAGCGCTCTAAGTCCTGCTGCTCAGCCTCAGATAGGGACTGATTTGGTCTTTGGACAGCCTTTTTCATGTGGTTCTTATAAACCTGGTTGTCAAAGAAATTTTGGGTATCGGCCCTGCCCAGTAAATTGCTGACGGTGCTTCCAGCAGCGTTGCTGATTTTGTGCATGCAGGCTCTGTTCACGAGGGAGGTCATGTGCCTGGAACAAGCCGCCACCAATGAGTCTAGAACACTTTCCGCCATGATGCTGATGAGGTCGTTTTTAAGGCGCTTCACATCTGGTAACTGCTGCCTTTCATCCAAGGCATATTTTTCATTAGGAAAATCATTCATTGCTTCCAACAACTGAGGGATGAATTTATTATTGATGACGTCCTCTGAGGGAAAGGAATCATGGATTTGTTTGCAAATTATTATGTATTTACCCGTATCGAAACACTTCATGGCCAACTTCAAGCCTCCCTTTTTCTCCACATGTTGCATTATAGCTCCAGAGGCCTCTGAAAGTCTATCAAGAATGTTTATGATCTTGGTGCAATCCGTCATGAGATCAGGAATGATGCTTCTTGTCAACACTTCAACTGACTGACGCATCTCTCCCTCACATCCTCTGTCAATTCTGAAGCCATCAGACTCCTGTTTCATCACAGTCTTTGGCACTACTGAGCAGATGAGGCCATTGAGACGCGATTTCAGAGGACCATTGGCTCTGATCAATGAAAGCACTTTGGTCTCGAAGGCCTCTCTCAGAACCCTTTTGAACAGTGCTTCAAGACCTTTGTCAGCAGCATAGTTCAGAGTGGTGACACATACTTGCTTCAGCATTTCCTGACCAGCATACTCTCCTGCTTTTTTAAAACTCTGTTTAACTGTGAAGACAGAGCAGGTCTTAGCCCTAGTGACCAGGTCTTTTGTTCCACTACAAACAGCGCTTACAGCTTTCTTCAGTCTGCTCAGGCCTCCAAAGACCAGAGACGCTCCAATGCTGATGGCTTTGGAGATTGCCCACTCTGCCCAGTCAAAGCCTCCCTGTATCATGCCTTTGACCCCATCAATCATGTCAGACACTCCCTCACTGATCAGTCCAAGTCCAAATTGACTCGCGGTGCCACCTGACAGAGTACAGACCAGGACACCAGCTGCTACTTGCAGAACACCCAGACAAAAACACAAAAGGGCATCAATGCAGAACTCAGGTCGCTTCTTCACCTGGAACACCATGCAGAGGCCAAACTCATGGAGGACCATCAGCTCCTTGGTGGTGATTGGATCCTGGTCTCTTGACAGACCGTAGACACTGGAATCCTCTGTTGAGGCCTGGCCGTTGCTGGTTTCAATCTGCTGGAGAGTTTCCAGGGCATTCTCAATGTGTCCTTTCCATGCTTTGAAGACGCTCATCCTGGCTTTCATTTGGTGCTGCAGGTTGCCATCTTCGTGGTGGGGGGCAAAGTCTTTGCTCACAGAGAAATTACAGAACATCATGGTGTTGCTTGTCTCTGAAAGATAAGCATCCACTGCACTGTCTGCCTCCCTCAATAACCTCTTTGCCTCTGTTATGTAGTTGCTCTTGCGCAAGTTGACTGTGATGTATGCCTGGTTATAAAGAGCCACAGCACTGTAGAAAGGATCGCACTCTGCAGCATTCTGCCAGTAAGATAAAGCTCCATAGTCACTCTCCTCTTTGTTGAGTCGGTGCATGTCGGTTCTGCTTTTGGCCACTTCAATGTAGTCATAGAAACTGCTGCTTTTCCCCTGCAGGAGCTGCTCAGCAGTCTTCTTCAGGTCTCTCAGGAGGTCATCTCTCAGTGTTTTGACCTGATGTTGGCTGATGTGCTCTTCGTGAAGGATGAGCCACAGAGCCCAGGAACCTTTCAAAGCCTTGAGGGCAGCCTGGTAGTCCAACTTTCTACAATGGACCTTAAAACAGGCTGGGATATCCTTCAGCTTCCTTTCTGAAATGTCGCTTCTCTCTTCTTGAGTGTAATTCTTGTCAAAGTCACTGAGAAATTTGCAAAATGTGGAGAACAGCTCCTCCTTAGTTTCAATTTGGAACAGCTCGTTTCTCTCCATGCTGTCTAAGCGGCTGACCTCGAACCCCTCTCTGAGCTGCCTCATGGTTTCCACTGAATGTCCTTGGTAGACTGCTGCTAGATGTTCCTGGTTGAGGACCATCTGCACCATTCCTGGGTTACCTTTTCGGGCTGTGCGCCCAAAGACCTGTTTCTCCACGCGGTGACTCCCAGGAAAGTAGGTGAGAAGCACAAAGAGTCCTCCACACTCATTTACTTCCTGGTCCACGTGCACGTCGGTGCCGCGGCCTCCCAGGTTTGTGGCTATGATAATGTGTCCCTGGCTGAACGTCTGCTTCTCAATGTTGTGCTTGGCGCTGATGGTGTACATGGTGATCTGTCTGAGTTTCCTCCCTGGGCCCTGTATTTCAGCCTTTAGCTGGTCTGCAGTCTTAACATCCTCACAGATGATCAGGACAACCTGGCCCCTGTCTGCAGCCCTCCATGCAGCTTCACAGATGGCCTGCATCCAGGCAGGATTCCCTTCTCTCACCTGAACAGCTGGCAGCTCCACCAGCTTCTTATGGCGGTGGGCTGGAATGGCATAACATGCTGTCTTATACTGCCGTCCCAGGAAGGCCTTCTCAGCGAGGCCCCCTAATGTCCCAGAGACACCAAAAATGCCTTTTCCACTGAGGTACCTTTTGAAGAAGTAAACATTGGACATGTAGTTGGTCACGTTGGACAGCTGTGAGATTGCCAGCTGGTGCTTCATCTCCAGAAACTGCTGCAGGCCGTCCCCCCAGCGCTTGTTCTTCTCCAGCACTCCACTGGCCTGAAAATCCACTGGGATGATGGCATCATACTGGTGATTGTCAGAGCCAATTACACCAGCTCTGTCTATTTCCGCAACCTTGTCAATCATGTACTCTCTTTCTGGAGTCATGATGATGGCTTTTAGGGCATTCTCAGCAAAAACTGCCAACTGCTGCTCAACATATTCCTTCAGAAAGGATGGAATCACAATAAATTCCTCGCAGTTCTTCTTTGACTGTAGGGAACATTCACCAGAATATTTAATCTGAGATCTTAACTTGTCAACAGTTGCCTCAATGAGGGATTTTTCAGACATGATTTCACATGCCAGTCCATTCTGAAGCAGAAGCATGCTGACATCCGGGTCTCCAGAAGACAAGCCCCCCCCGAATATTTTGGCTTTGTTGCTGATAAGTAAGTAACAGGCAACAACCATTTTGCTATCTGCTGCATCTGCATTAAGGGCCATGAGCAGCTGGAGCTGTTTTTCGGGTCCCATCTTGGCCATGATGTTCTCAGTGGCCTTGTTCTTGTCATCCTCATTGTCCGACTGTGCTTGTGCTTCCTCCAGTTCATCCAGATCCGTCTGTGAATAAAAGCCCAGCCGCACGCCCTGCGCCAGGATGTCGCTTTCTGACAAAGCATCTGACCCGATCCCGGCTTGTTTCAGAGTACTGTGGAAGTGTTGGATCCTGGTTGCCCACTGGATTTCCCCGGTTTCGAACAGCTCTATGGGCCGGCAGGCTGAGACCAGGGCCCAAATACCTGACAGGACCTGTTCAACGTGCCTCAGACTGCTGGCCTGGTGGGACAGGAAGGTCACTTGAACCCCGCTGTCAAGTGTCATGTAATCCACTTCATCCGCTATCACACACTCAAAGTCCCTGCACCCTCGAGTGGTTTTCTTCTCAAACTCTTGCCTCAGGATATCTGCTGCAAACGTGCTGACGGTACCGTAGACCACTTGCTTCTGGTAGGCCTCCTCAAGCAGCTCCTCCTGCTTCTCAAAAGAGCCTTTGTCCAGATGTGGGGGGGGCACCGGGGACGAGGTCACACCAAACAGCTCATACAGTTCTTTCCACTCTTGTTGGTCTCGGATAGCAAGCAAAGGAGAGCTCGTCACAATGTCAACCACTATGCCACGTGCTGCTTGGATCGTAGCAAACATGGCTAACAGACACGTTTTTCCCTCCCCGGTTCCGATTTCCAGGAGACAACCTTTCTTATCTTGGGAGTGTGGCAGCAGCAGCAGAACTAATGAAGCCAGTTGAGTCAGTCTGGGGAAGTAGCCTTGTACCTTTTCCCCTCTTGAGGTGGTAAAGGTTGTGCATGTCTTCACAGCTATGGACAGCCCAATCAGGACCTCCTTCAGAGTGTCAGTGTTTGGATTGGATAAATCCATGGAGGCTACCGTTCTTTTCCAGTCTTTAACCCTCTTGGCACTCATTTCTGCTCTCTTGTATTTGGGCAGCTCTTCCTCAACATATATCAGAATACCTTCAAGGAGGGACAGGATTTGCTGTGGGTAGTTCTTGTCCTGCATTTCAGCCATGATGGTGACGGCATCTTTGTCCAACTGGCATGAAGCATATCCCCGTATGTAGCCTACAGGGTCTTTGTCTTTCAGTGCACAGAGAGCCTGGAGGCAGCTAAGTCTGTAGGTGCACACTTTGTGGAGGATCTGTGTGATTTGTTTTGGATCCATGCTGAGGGTCCTTCCCATGAACAACTGGATTTCCTTTGTTGTCCAGATGTTATTGAAGAGTATTTGACTTAGGATCTCCTTACTTGCTTTGGGAAGCTGTGAAGTCATATCAAGAACATTTATCAAGACTTTTCTTGCCAATGTTGGACTACTAACATGCAGCTGATCTTGAAGACTGAAGAGAAATGCAATCTTCTTGTCTTGTCCTTCCTCAAACTCTGGCTCAGCCTCCAGTGTCACCTTCACCACCGCCTCCAAAACACTGATCTTCTCGGTCAGAGACAGATCCACATATCCAGTTGCCTGGTCCAGAGCCCACTGGGACCAAATGGAGATCTTGTGTTTTTTGAAATATTTCAGTGTCAGCTCATTTTGGAGAGTCTTCATTCTGTTTTCCAGGTTCATCTCCACACCTTCAATCTCTGTAATCTGGTAGTTGGACAGAAGCTCTTCAAACTGTTCCTTCACATCACCACTCTGCACGACGAGAAGAAACAGAACCAGCCATTAGCATATTTTTCAATATTCTGATATATTATCATCTAGCAACTATCTATCTATCTATCTATCTATCTATCTATCTATCTATCTGAGCATCTATCTATCTATCCATCATCTATCTATCTATCTATAATACCATACCTTCTATCTACCTATACCTACCATACCTCCATCCTACCTCATCATCAATCTATCTATCTATCTATCTATCTATCTATCATCTATCTATCTATCTATATCATCCATCTATCTATCCATCTATCTATCTATCCATCCATTCATCATCCATCCATTATCCATCTATCATCCAGTGTTGTTTTTCGTCAGTGATAAGGATGACAAAATCATTTAATTGATGCTCCTTTTTTTCATGACGATAACGAAAACTGACAAGCTATACATGGATCTTTCATTAACAAAAATGACAAGTCATTAGAGGTGGGCGATACTGGGAATTTTGAATCGATAAGATACCAAGTAAATACAGGGTCAGTATTGCCGATAACGATATGATGTAATGGTTTCTGCACTGATTCTGGCCTGATCACTCAGTCCATACACCTGCTCTGCTTCACCCGTCCGCAATCAGCTCTGACCGGAGTCACCTGTTTCCAGCAGTTTATAAACCCCATCAGATCAGTCCTCTGTGCCAGATTATCTTGAGCCAACCCGCTACGAATAGTCCAGCATCAAAACTTGTACCTGATTGTCTACCTGTTTCTGACCCGATCTGCCTGCTGATACCGAGCCTGCCTGACCCCTGTCTGATTCTGCCTGCCTGATTACCCTCTCTGCTCTGCCTCTGGATCTCCGGGTCTCTGAGTCGTTCTGATCGGTCTGCCTGCTCCCCTCTCTCTGGATCAAGAAACTCGCAAAAAGCTCAGTTCAACTGCCTGCCTCCCCGTCCTGGATCAAAAACTGGTAAACCTCCCTAGAATCTGCCCGCCTGTCAATCTGGCTGGAGCCCCAAATAAACCAAGACAGGTTAGTGACGTTAGATTGGTTCATTAAAATGGTTACTCTGATACTGCAGATTGACAGGCGGGCAGATTGAGGGAGGTTTACCAGTTTTTGATCCAGGACGGGGAGGCAGGCAGTTGAGCGGAGCTTTTCCGAGTCCGTGATTCGTAGTTCGTAGCGGGTTGGCTCGAGATAGTCTGGCACAGAGGACCGACCTGATGGGGTTTATAAACTGCTGGAAACAGGTGACTCCAGTCAGAGCTGATTGCGGACGGTTGGAGCAGAGCAGGTGTATGGACTGAGTGATCAGGCCAGAATCAGTGCAGAAACCATTACATACGATACCAATACTTTTTAACATTTAAGCTTAATGTATCATGGAAGTGTTGACCTTCAGTGTTTACGTGATTTTTATTTATTATTCCAATTCCTTTTTTTAATGTTTGGACACGGGTTTTGTTTTATTACAATGCCTAAGGCTGAAAAAAAGTATATACAGCTCAGAAAAGGCACTGGGGCTTATTTTATCTTGAAAAGCAGCAGTTTCGCTATCTTTTATAGATCTTTATGTTATTATAGGTGTAAAAATTCTACATTTTGTTATATAAACTGATTAGTGTTATTCTATGGGTCAAACAGTAACGCAAAGCATAGTAAAACCATTTGGACAATTTGGCACATTTGGAAATTTTGTAGATGCTGGTGACACCAAAAGTTCAAAGCCCCACAGCTACGGAACTGTTGTATCTAGAGTTCTGAAATTTTCTGCATTTGTGGTTAACATGATGTAGAACAACTCTAATAGAAAAGAATGCTGTCTATTCTCAAGCATGTCTTTATTACTGCTATTCAAAAAAGATCATTTTTGAGAATAAAAAAAACCCAACTTGAGTCATCTGTAATCTACTCACCAAAGAACTAGACGTGTTAGCTTTCCAATAATGTATTGCACATGCAATGTTGGCATACAGTTTGTATCATATTTGTGATATTTTTGTATCATATTCATTCAATTTAGGTCTGGATTGCCATGGCATTACAAGGCTGGAAAACCAAGGTCTGTCCAAACGTTAGATGCATGAAGCTGAAACTGAACTCTGCTGAATCACACAGTCTCTGGACCCAACAGTGCCTCTCTCAAAGCCAAACCCGGATTCTTCAAGGTAGATCTCAGAAGAAAACAATTCCACATTCATCTGCTACGTGGCTAACTGAACTGTCTCCCTATACAGTGCATCCTTTGAACCAGATCCCCAGACGTGAACCAGTACCTGACTTCTTTACATGTGCAATTGTCAATAAACTCATTTGAACCTTTTCCCTGTTTCCCGTGGTGTTCTGCATATTGGGCCTCTCTGAACCAATCATGACAGAAACAGCTTTCTGCCAAACAGCAATGATAAACTGCACGGCAGCATTCTATACCCAGCTATTGTAGTATCTAGGCTAGAGCTGTCAGTCTGGTAAAGAATGTTGTTGTTATTCGAAATTGTAAAGGTTAACTTTTTTTTGCAACATAAAACTGACTAAAACCGACTAAAACTATCACATATCAGAATGACTAAAATGTGACTAAGACTAATACTAGCTTTTTTCCTGGAAGACTAAGATCTTTTAAATGGCTGTCAAAAACAAACACATATCATTCCTTTATCATCCATCCATCCATCCATCCATCCACATCCATCCATCCATCCATCCATCCATCCATCCATCCATCCATCCATCCATCCATCCATCCATCCATCCATCCATATCCATCCATCCATCCATCCATCCTTATCAATTCATTTTCATTCTGGGGAGTGGGGGCCTAGTGGTTAGGGCATAGAGAATCCTGAGGTTGTGAGTTCAAGCCCCACTCCCACAGACTATAACTCTGGCTCTCTGAGCAAGACACTTAATCCAACACTGCTCCTCGGGGGCCACACAATGGCATCCCACTGCTCCCAAAACAGGATGCTGCAGAGTTAAGTTTCTCCAATGGGAGATCAATAAAGTTCAACTAACATTATTAAGCATCCATCTATCATTTATCATCTATCATCCATTGTCCATCCATCCATCCATCCATCCATCCATCCATCCATCCATCCATCATCCATCCATCCATCCATCCATCCATCCATCCATCCATCCATCCATCCATCCATCCATCCATCCATCATCCATCCATCCCTCTCTGCTCCATGGGAACATGGAGAGCAGAACTGCTTTAGCTGGAACCCAGTTAAACCCACCTCATCCCTCTCTATGTCAGCAGAGTGGTCTTCCACCATCTGATGAAGGACCAGGGTCTGCTGGTGGTGGGACATTCGCTCTTTGTACTTTTGTTGCTCCTGAAGCATCTCCTTAGCCTTACAGAGCTTTCTCCTGGAAGCGTCATTCTCCTTTTCAATCTGCATTTGGATCTTCATCTTTTCTAACCTCTCCGTTTGTTGCCTCTCCTGCTCTCTTCTTTCTAGTTCTTTTTTTTCCTGTTCAATCTGTTCTTGGATTCTCCTCATTCGTTCCAGCTCTGCCTGGCGCCTTTTTTCTTCTTGTTCTCTCCTTTGTTGCTCCTCTCGCTGGCGTTTTGCTTCTCGCTTCTCTTCTTCGATCCTTCCTGCCAAAAAGAACATCATCAGCAGTTTTTTCACTTTGTCATACCTCTGCTATCCAAATGGCAAACGGATGATTTATTGTGGTTTTATCTCTTAGGCAAGATTTATTTTCTGCAAAACTCCTCTTTATTTCCAAAAACAAGAAGTATACATAAATATAAGCATAAAAGAGGATTTTTAGTCAGTAGGCTGTCTGTAACAGGATGACTCCTCCTACATTACTGAGCTGGAAAATCTCCAGATTAAACCAGAAAGAGGCTGAGATGCTCTCCTGATCTCAGACTTCCTGATTTGAAGAATACTGTTGAATCAAAAGAAACAGGCCAAAGAATACTGGAGATGCTGTCCAGACAGGAAGCTCTGGGTGTGGACCCCATGGGCTGGAGGACCAAAGGTCAGGAGGAGACTTCCACTGAAAGTAGAAGAACCACAGTGCAGGTACTATTGGACCTCAGTGCAGCATTCGATACTGTCAATCACTCCGTTAGAGCACCTGGAAAACTGGGTCGGCCTCTC
>JAGKQL010000854.1:8016-28235 GCA_018398635.1 Cyprinodon brontotheroides
CCAGCTGGCCCGCCGCATCCGCGGAGAGAGAGCTTAGATTACTGCTCCTGCTGCTCCAACAAAACAACGGCTCTTTTAAGAGCCAACTAACTACTCTAGAGCAAAATCCACTGATTTATCATTTGACATTACTTATTATATTTAACTGGACAGTCAAAAAAAACGGCTTTTAGTGTATATACAATATAAGCTGACGTATTGGGTGGCGCCATCTTGGGGCCGTTGACCCCTCTGCTCATTGTAATGTTTTAAGCAGGCTTAGAATCTCAAACTTTTATTCAAACAGAATATTGAGCATATTTTCAGTATTGGTGCAAATAAATGGTTGTATATTTAACTTGGTGTAGTTAAGAGTAATGAAGTATTGTGGTGGGCTGTATAAATGTTGAAGCACAACCCCTCATATAAGCATCCCTCTCCACATATATTAATGTATATTTTCCTTTAGATGCAAAGTATTCATACGTCTAAAACTCTACAGTACAGTATTTTGTTTTTTAATGTGAATGTTACCAATGTTATTGTTTTGTTCTTCAGTTGTGGTTTTTAAGAGCTTTACAAATAAAATTGGATATTTTTTTAACTTCACATTTAGCTGTTTGCAATCTCTTCCAAAGCTCTGATGCCTTCACGAAGTTATTCCTTGAGCACTGATGTGAACATTTACACAAAAACACTGCAGTGCTGTTGAATCCTTCCTCTGTTCTGCTTAAAGAAGCAGGTTTAGGTAGCAGGTCGACCTCCCCAAGATGGCACTGTAATTTAAGCATTTCCACATATGACAGCTGAAGTCTGCAGGATTATTATAGAGGGTTATTTCACTGGATATTATATATATATATATATATATATATCTATATATAATATAGTCATTGCACTGGGTACGAAAATAACAACGCTCTCAGTAATTTCATTTTAACTGAAAATCTCTTTTTTTTTTTTTTTTGTTTTCTCCCAAGCAATCTAATCTGAACAGATTTTGACCCAAATTACGAAAAAAAATTAGGCTTTGATATAGACAAGTGTGTTTAATGACAGCTAAATAAATGGGCAGAAGTCGAGATTAAGTCATATATAAATCTTTATTCACCTCTTTTACTATAAAATCCTCTTAATCAGCATGTCTAGGGGGAGTTTTTTATTGCTTCACTTCCATCTGTAACTCATTAAATGTTTGTATCTCAAATTATTTTTAAAAGCTGAATCCAACCTTTAGATTTTAACCATAAGTAAGAACTACAAAGGGGGGGCTCTGAGGATGTGGCGCCTTTTGTGTCGCTGCTAAACAGATCGGGCGGGAATTTTCAAACCCATGTGAAGCGCCGCCTCCTCCGGTAAACCTTGTGGGCAGCTCAGCCAATCACAGCCAGGGAACGGTACAGCTCAGTTTACACTCAATGTGTTTATAGAGGAGTGTTTGGCTCGCAGCAAATCATTGCTCTCTGCTAAGAGTGAGGAACCATGCCTGAACCCGCCAAGTCTGCGCCCAAGAAGGGCTCCAAGAAAGCCGTGACCAAGACGGCCGGCAAAGGAGGAAAGAAGAGGAGAAAGAGCAGGAAGGAGAGCTACGCCATCTACGTGTACAAGGTGCTGAAGCAGGTCCATCCTGACACCGGCATCTCTTCCAAGGCCATGAGCATCATGAACTCCTTCGTCAGTGACATCTTTGAGCGCATCGCCTCAGAGGCTTCTCGTCTGGCTCACTACAACAAGCGCTCCACCATCACCTCCAGGGAGATCCAGACCGCCGTGCGCCTCCTGCTGCCCGGGGAGCTGGCCAAGCACGCCGTGTCTGAGGGCACCAAGGCTGTCACCAAGTACACCAGCTCCAAGTAAACTGCAAAACCAACATTACAACAACCCAACGGCTCTTTTAAGAGCCACCCACTGCCTCTAAAGAGCTATGATCCTACTTCCTCTATTGTTTTCATCTTTGCAAATTGTCAAATACGTTAAACTAATACATGCAGTAAATGGCGATTGCTGCTTTCCAAACGGCATGAAGTTATGGCATGCCGTTGTATCATAAAAATCAACTACTGACCTTATTTCTTTGGGGTTTTTTTTTTTTAAAAGTTGTTAACTAGGAAAAACTACATATTGTCTTGAATGAAAGCAAATTATGACTAGTGAAAATGCCACTTAAAACTTCACCCTCTTTTCACTGAGGTTGTTTCTTTTGAGGACAGTCGAACAAGTTCCTAAACTGAACAAAAAACAAAATGTCCCTGGTTTTATGACCACATGAGACAAATCCAAGGGTATTCCTGCCACTAGATTCACTTGGGGACATTAGTATGATCTATCAAACAGGTTGTGAAAACGTCTGTCAGACTGTGTTTAATCTTTGCCTGCAGTTAAACTAATACATGCAGATGGTGATTGGTGAGGGCAAACTGTCCTACATTCACTTGGGTACAAAGTGAAAACGTGTGCTATGCACTGGCGGGTCTGGGTACCAGGGTGTGCTATGCACAGGCGGTCCTAGACCAAACATGTACCCGGGGGGCCAGCATGTTTTCATGGGGGCACAGGAAAGCATGAAATAAGAAACAGGCACAGGGATTCAAATATAACAGCATAAAGTGAAATTTCTATTTAATTAGATTTAACCAAAATAAAGGTCTTATTGGATCAATATACATAATTTGGGAATTTTACAAATTTTTGACTTAATTTAAGCTTAAAATTACAGTTTTCTATAAAATCTGAATTAGAACAAAAAACAATTGATAAATTATTTTTATTTTAAAAAACATTTAGCAGATGAAAACTGGGATCCTATCTCAATACCACTGAAGCTACCACCTTATTGTTTTTGAATAATTAGTAAAACAGAATTTGTAAAGGGAAAAAAAAATGAAATAGGTCCTTTGGATCTAATTCATTTCCTATCAGTAACCATGTCTGTTCCAGCGCATATCCTCATTAGAGTATTATGTCTTCAGAATAGGGGCCAGGACATGATCTATGGGGGCACTAGCCCCTGTTGGCCCCTGTCTAGAACTGGCTATGGCAGACTGTTTTATCATAAAAATCAACTTCTGACTATCCGTCATTTATAAGTTGTCAAAATGTTAACTAGGGGAAACTACGTTTTGACTATCCTAATGATGAATTTAGATATCTGAAACTATATTATGACTAGTGAAAATAACACTTAAAGATAACCTCACCCTCTTCTCACTGAGGGTGTTTCTTTTAGGGACTGTCAACAACTTCCTGAACCAAAGACTGTTGCGTAACAAAATCAATGTATCCCTTGTCTTGTGTCCAATTCTAACAAATCCAATGGTTAAATTTGCTACTATATTACATAAATGAGGAACATCCTTTTTCATTTAAAATCCTTATACTTTTTTTAAACAAATTTTTGATATTTTTCCTCAAGAGCTCCTGTTGTTTGAACAACTGATCAAAATCCATGTGAAATTGCTCTACTAGGCTGCTAACATGACACACTCATTTGTTTTTCCATTTTTAAGCCTAACTTTTTTTTTTAAGTAGCAAAATTAGTAAGTTTTTCTTAAATAGCTTTTGGTCATGTAAACCTTTCTACTAAACTAGACAGATGAGGTACACCCTGAAATACTATTGAAAGTACAAAAACATAAAGTTCCTTCTCTATGTGCTCAGCAGTATTGTAAAACAATACATTCTCCTCCCCTTTCATCCAGTAATGTGAATTTACTTGCTTGTCAAATGAATTTTCTTACCTTGCAAACAAAGCATCCAAATATTGAGGAAAACTATATACTCTACTACACTACTATAATTAAGAATATACTATAATTTTCCAAAAATACATAAATATATAACTAAGACTTAATTAAGCCTAATTTATATAGCAGATGCCCTTTTTAGATTTCCACCAAAAATGTAACGTGATTTTGACAATTCTGAATGATAATTCAAAATATTTGAAATACAAGGTCGGTCTAGATTTTAAAAAAAAAATGTTCAAGATATCTCAAACTAGTTTTTAGATCTTGTATCTTGAATAACGAGGTAATTTAAGATATCTTTAACCTGATTTGTTACTAGTCAGAACATAAGGCGAGATATCTGAAATTGAATTTACGACTAGTCATAATTCAATTGATATGTGAAATATACCTTTCAGATCGTCAGTAATGTTTTGCTAATATCTTAAACTGGAGAACCCAGACAAATGAATAGCAATACTTGCATTATTTCGACTAGTCAGAATAAAAATACAGATATCTTCATTAACTTATATGTCTAGTCAAAAACCAATTCAAGATATCTTGAATGTAAGTTTGCTAAAGCTGCTTTTATGATAAAAAGGCCTGCCAGAGTAACCCTGCACCGGGGCGTCTGTTTCTTTAAATGCACCCATGCTGTTTGTTTGTTAAAGCATTTGGATCTAAAAACAGGATATATTTAAAAAGTCATAATTCTGCCCATCCAGACTTCTTGATGTAGAGAATGTTTCGATTGTGTGGATCTATTACATAAAAAGATGGCAAAGGGACATTGCATTTACAAAACTTTAATTTACATACATATAGAAAAAGCAGTTAATACAAAATTGAAGGGATGAAATGCTTAAAAAAACAACTTTTTGAAAACAAGTGATACACGTTCAAAGTATAGGAAAGAAAGATATGCATGATCCGGAACATGCGGTCCACCTAAAAGCAAATCTGAATGTTGATATCCGATGCTTTAAAGGTTTTAAAACATGAGCAATCCAAAATAAGAGAATAACCTGGAAACCAATATGATTAAAACTCTTTAGAGTTACTCTTAAAAAAAATAATAATAATAGTAAACAAAAAATAAAAACTCTTTAGAGAAATTGCAGAAATGTTCTGAGTTCTGTTAGGATACATTTAGTAGATAATCATAGTTAGAGCAATGATCACATTTTCATTTAATGAGTGGAGCGGTCCCCTGTGCTGGTCCTCAGGGCCCAGAGTCCTTCATGCTTTTAGAATAGAAACTAGAAAAGAAAATCCCTTTATTGTCCCACATTGGAGACATTCTGGTAGTTTTAGATGCCTCCATAAACATGTTTTCTTCATCTGGTCTCCAGTCCAATTTATGTTTAAACAATTAGTAAGAGCTTTCTGATAGTTACCACATGGTGAAAGCAGGTGATAATATTCAAACCCATTGTTTCTATCCCAGGGAGTCAGCCAGAGAATGGCTATTACAGAAGTTAAAAATTCAAAAAATGAATAAATAAGTTAATTAAATTGAAATATGTTTAATTGATATTGAATGTGTCACAGAAACTGAGCTAAAATCCCAGTAATCTATGGCAGTAAACCAGTGACAGGTTGCAAACTGTCACTGGTTTAGCTCCACATGAATCTGCCTCAGACTAACTGTGTAAAGGAAGCGCAGACTGACAAAGCGCTGAGAAAACTTTATCCAGACAACAATGTTTAGTTCAAGCACAACTATCATTTAGAAGTGAAGTTTTCTTCCTATCAGGAGTTTAAAGCAGAAAGGTTGACTTTGATCAACGTTGTTAGGAAGTGTGGCTGCGTCACCAGCCTCCATCTTCAGTGTGTTTGCTGCTGCTACTATATCTTCATTTTAGGACTAAATGATGCTCAGCAGATTGTTGCTTTTGTTCCCAATCTTTCCATGAACTTGTTAGGAAGCCTCCAGACCGTGTTTGGTGTGGATGAAAGGTTTAGAGGAGGAGAAAGGAGGAAAAACCCAGAGATGATCAGCCTGTTCCGCTGTGAATCGGTGCAGTTTAGGAGCTCCAGTAACAAAGTGCGGAGAGCCTGAGAGATGTTCATGAGCTGAACATGAAGAGAAACAAGTCCGCTATGGAGGCATTCCACTGTCAGCCTGTAGAGCCGAGAAAACACCGATTTTTCACCTGTTTTATGCTGCCGAGAAAACACAAACACAAGCCGTCCATGTTGGAGAGAGGAGCCCAGAGCGGGCTGAGTCTCTACGGTTCTCACGGTGTGTTTAAGAGCAGCCTGCTGCTCAGGATTTCTCATTCACCATCTGATTGAGGTCGAAGAGCAAACAGACAGAAACAAGAAGAAAATGGCAGAAGTGGCTCCAGCTCCCGCCGCGGCTCCGGCCAAAGCGGCCAAGAAGAAGGCGTCCAAGCCGAAGAAGAGCGGCCCCAGCGTCAGCGAGCTGATCGTCAAGGCCGTGGCCGCCTCTAAGGAGCGGAACGGCGTGTCTGCTGCCGCCCTGAAGAAGACTCTGGCTGCCGGAGGATACGATGTGGAGAAGAACAAAGCCCGCGTTAAGATTGCCATCAGAAGCCTGGTCACCAAAGGCACCCTGCTCCAAACTAAGGGAACCGGAGCCTCTGGCTCCTTCAAGATGAGCAAGAAGGTGGAGAGCAAGGCCAAGAAGCCCGCTAAGAAAGCAGCCGCTCCTAAAGCCAAGAAGCCCGCTGCCGCCGCTAAGAAGCCCGCTGCCGCAGCGGCCAAGAAGCCCAAGAAAGCGGCAGCAGCCAAGAAGCCTGCAGCCGCCAAGAAGTCCCCTAAGAAGGCCAAGAAGCCTGCAGCGCTCAAGAAGGCAGCCAAGAGCCCCAAGAAGGCAGCAAAGAGCCCCAAGAAGGTCACCAAGAAGGCTCCTGCAGCCAAAAAGTCTCCCGCTAAGAAGGCAGCCAAGCCTAAAGTCAAGAAGGCAGCAGCAGCCAAGAAGAAGTGAGCTCCATCCTGCACACATCAACAGCCCCACAAAGGCTCTTTTAAGAGCCAACACCTCCTTCTTTAAGAGCTTATTCTGCCTTATCACTAAATGCACATCAGCTTTTATCTCCAGGAACAACAGGAACCTAACCAGATAGTGATCCCACAACAGCTCTGATTACACTTCTTCTACAAGTTGAGCCATTATCAGGATCTGATGGAATCAGTTTATCTATTTTGCTATTTAATAACATATTCCCAGCAATTTAATCTGTTTAGCTAGCCCATATCCAGATTTTGATATTCATGATTTAACTTTATTTTTTATTTGCACTAAGTGTAAGTACAGAGTAATTATCTTTTTTTCCCCTACTAAATCAACATACAGCTTTGTTTAAACTATGTACCCTATAAGAGTACAGAATGCTAAGATATTATTGTGCAAAAATGTTAGGAAAAGTTCTACAAAGACTGAAAATTAACCATGAGAATTATTTTCATTTAGTGCTGTCTACCTGAGGCCTATGGAGGACCAAATCTGCCATATTTAAAAAATAAATACAGAAATAAATCAATGCTCAATAAATAAATAAGCATACAATTAGTTGCAGCCAAAAATACAATAAAAAATAAATGTAAGTACAAATTAAATTATACAGTGAGATATAAATGTATATAACTCTTTTAATTAGCTTTGTTATTTATTTGCCTTTGTAATATTTACCTTATTTATTTTTTGTCCTTTATAATCTTCAACTTTATTTTTTAATTTCTTAAAATATAAAGTAATGTAAAAAGTAATGTAAAAGGGCAGGCAGAAATAAATAGCAGCCTAAAGGCCCATTCATACCTCACGTAACAGAAATACGGATAACTAGGGTAAAAAAAAATACAAAGAAACAATAAAAAAGACAAAAATATTATGACATGCACATAAATAAATACTTCAAAATATAAGTAATTAAAAAATAAAGTTGAAGAAAAATAAAAACTTACAAATTTAGGTACATCTACAGGGGAAGATTATTATAAATACAGCAGAGGATAAGGGCCACTGAAAAAAAAGAGAAAGTTTAACGATTTTTAAATATTCTTTCAGTTTAATATGAAGGAGGAAAAAAAAATCAGAATTCTAACTTTAATCTCAGAATTCTTAGTGCTCTGAGTTTAGTGCTTGGAAAAAATCTTTCATTCCTTTAGAGACAGCATGAAAAGTCAGCTGAGTAGAAAACATAGAGAGGAAAAAAACAAAAAGAGGAACAAAACCTAGAACAAATAATGTATTTCTATTTTGTTAAAAATGTATCTATCTGTATAATTGGTCTGTTTTATGTGTTGTCTTCTCAATCCAGAGGCCCCCCTGTCTGTCTTTGCCTTGGGCCCCAAATTTTCTAAATCCACCCCTGTTCTTGTGTAAAGGGATTTTTGGTCATGTGATTATTATTTATATATAGCTTTATATATCAGAACATATATTTCATCCCTTTTAGAAGTAATGTAGCTCAATCTGTTTAATTTGCTAAACACTGGGGTGTGGCTGTCTACATTAAATCCAATCTCTGGACTGTTAAGCAAACTTTGCTGTGATTTACAGGAAGGGTTTATTATTGGATTAAATACTTTTTATTTAATAAAGTTATACAGGTACAGATGGGAGTAACAAGATACGATAAATATGAAATTTGCAATAGAACTCCACGGGGATTATGATCTGACCTTTATTATTCTCACTCATGGTTAATTATGTTTTTACAAAAGTAGATCAGAGTGCATGCAGTCATTATTTACTGATGATGGAGACTAGTGGATGAAAGGGAAAAATGTAACATTAGTATATGTGAAAATACAAAATGCTCTTAAATCTGTTAAAATTGTTGCGGTTATAACTGGCGAGTTAAATGCTCAGTAGGTAAAACAAAGATCATTGTATTCAGTAGGAACAAAATTGAGGAAATTAATTTAAAAATGTATGGAGAAAAAATAGAAAAAGGAAATCTATTTTTGTTTTTGAGAAGTTGTTTTTGATCCCAAGCTTTTATGGGGTGATCATGTAAAGAAGGAAATGTAAAAAAAAAATAATGAAAAAAGGTGTTTTAAAGTTATTAGTGGTGCATTTTACAAATTAAATCAATTTAATTATTTTTTTTTTTGTCTTGCAATTAGATCAAGTGTTGAATTTTTGATGTGTAATTTATAGACAGTGATTAAGTAAAAATAAAAAGAAAGAAATTCAGAATCAAGCTTTGAGATTATGCTGTGGAGCTTTGAAGACATTATCTTTGACAGTGCAGGTGGAAATGGGGGATATTTCTTTATATTTAAGACAAAAACTAATTATCTTGAATTATTGGGTAAGTTTGCAGTGATAAATTAAACATCAGGGGCATTTTTTGGATATTGTTAAATTAATCATTGAAGATTCTTCCCCATATTTCAGCCTTTCCCACATTTGTCTTGGTCCGTTAGTCATTTCGCGCCTTGTTTTAAAATTTCTGACTTAACCAATTGCTGAGTTAAGATGGTGGTACCACGTGTTCAATTTGGTCCAATCAGCAGCCTTCTCCCGTCATAGGACTATTTATAAAGCCGCATTTTCCCTCAGACCTTCATTCGCATAGTGTGAAGCAAACATTTCGTGATGGCAAGAACCAAGCAGACCGCCCGTAAATCCACCGGAGGAAAGGCTCCCAGGAAGCAGCTGGCTACCAAGGCTGCCCGGAAGAGCGCCCCGGCTACCGGCGGCGTCAAGAAGCCTCACCGTTACAGGCCCGGTACCGTGGCTCTCCGAGAGATCCGCCGCTACCAGAAATCCACCGAGCTGCTCATCCGCAAGCTGCCCTTCCAGCGCCTGGTCCGGGAGATCGCTCAGGACTTTAAGACCGACCTGCGCTTCCAGAGCTCCGCCGTCATGGCTCTGCAGGAGGCCAGCGAGGCTTATCTGGTCGGTCTCTTCGAGGACACCAACCTGTGCGCCATCCACGCCAAGAGGGTCACCATCATGCCCAAAGACATCCAGCTGGCCCGCCGCATCCGCGGAGAGAGAGCTTAGATTACTGCTCCTGCTGCTCCAACAAAACAACGGCTCTTTTAAGAGCCAACTAACTACCCTAGAGCGCGATTGCTAAAAATACACATTTAGTATGTGACCAACTGCTTCAAAAAGTATAGTCGTATGAAATGACACGTGACAAAATATAGACAAAATTTGTCCCATGAAAGACAACTTATTTAAATTTTATTATAATTTTATTTTTTTTTGTTCCCCCCACACAATTCTAAATTCTCTGAAAAATAAATCTCTTGGGTGACTCGTGAAAAGCATAGTCGGGTCCATTTTCTGGCATTTGAGAAACGATTCACAAGAATAGAGTACACCTAGTATGGCAAACCATTTTATCATATAAAACACTTCATCTTCATGTCCGCAATTACTTTTAAGATATCAAGAAAAACTGACTTGCAAAAAATGAATTGACTATCCTGAATGATAATTTAAGGTATCTCAAATTCTATGAGTACTGAAAATGATTCACGATAATTACATTTTGGAGAGTCAAAATACAATTTGAGATATCTAAAATTAGGTCACCTGATTTGTCATTCTAAGTGTCACACATTATTATGGGAAAAAACAAAAAAAAGTTGCGTAGCTAAAACTAGTTTAGCTATAATCACGAAAGGATTGTTTGTATGAATCTGTTCACACACACACAAAAAAAAAAATCACGAAGCATTAAAGTAGGCATGTGGTGCCATTTGCTGCTAAAGTATAGTGGCACATGTCACCAAAGCTTCTTTAATGATAAATTGAGCCTGGGAGCGTTTCTGCTCATAGTTTTTAACTGAAACTGTGATCAATTTCAGCTCTTGCATTGTCTAATCCAGCTAGTACAAGCTCTACCAATTTACTGTAATTTAAATTGGCTAAAAGCCGATTGCTTTTGTTTTGATTGAACACATTTTTAATTCAATTAATGTATCAAGTCAGGGTTGAATGCTTTCTGTTTTTTGTATGCTTGTTTTAACCAGACTGAGGAACATTTTCAAATTTAGGCCCCGTCCACACGAAGCCAAACCCTGGCCTAAATTCACTAATTTTTTCACCAAACCAGCCTCTCATCCATACGAAGCCGGCGTTTCAGGGTCTGTAAACAATCTTTTTTTTTATTCAGCCTTCAGAGTGGGAAGATTCTGAAACGCCGTTTTCGCGTTTCCATCTTTAAAAGCTCCTAACCGCATTTTTATTTTCTTTTCTTACTGCGCATGCGCCATAGCGTACTCGCCTCTTAAACACGCGTATGCGACACGATATATGCATCACAACAACAATGGCGCCCGACACTGTGTTGATTGGTTGCTGCTCATGCTACTCACCCTGCTGCTCAGGGGCTTGAGACACAACAGAATCTTCTTCTTCTGGAATATCTCCAGGAAGAACAGAGCAATATCGACATCACATAGTTCAGCACCTGAATTTGACTGAACCACCAAAATGGACCCGCAGGGCCAAGACTGCATGACAACTCTTTCTAAATTAAATTATAAATGTACAGTTTTAACTGGCCATTTGAAATCTTGAATAGGCAGAAATTCCTATGACATTTCTAAAATATACTAAACAGTCAAACCCATTTCTTTTTTTTATTAGGTCAATTTAGAGAACAGTACAAATAAAGCATAAACTTTTGTTTTTGACCTTCCATTTAGTTGAGATATCTCAAAATGTGGTTGAAGATAACTTGAATTATTCTCCCCATCATAAATTCTTAAACATTCAGAATAGTGAAAATGTTTAATCAAAACTTTGGCATATTAAAAGAACCTGTTTTTCTGTTATAATGGCGTATCAAACTAATTTTTGAAGGCATACTGTCTTTATTTGAAGACTGCGAACCCTTCCTTTCAGCTTGTTACCACATTAGAGCTTTTATACAAGATAATCATTTCCAAATCTTCCAAAACAAACGCATTTTTAAGTGTGTTTTCTACTCGTACTTGATTTGCATAAGAACATTTTAATTGAATCCGGCTCTTGAGAATATTTGTGTGGCTCTTAAAAGAGCCGTTGGTTGTTTTTAGGTGTCGTAGCTTTACTTCTTGACGGGTTTCTCGGGGTAATTCCCACAACACCGGAAACCAAGTCGCTCTTTAGTTACTGACTTTAGTCACACAAGAAGCATGATGGTGTGCCGTGAGAACTGTTAAAACATACAGAAAGAAAAGCAAACAAAACTAATTATTTTCCCGAAAAGACAAAGGAAAAAAGCGACCATACAATATGACTCAAACTCTTCGCGTTACATCTTAACGGTCAAACAAAGTAAACAGTAAATTAAACTAAAATGTACCTCATTGGCCGCCTTCCCATTGAGAGAAAATAGGAATCTTCAGTCCTTTGCTGTAGTTTATCCAGTGTCCTTATCACTGGTGGCTTAGGCAGAGGAATCAGCGAGGCGTCTGCCTGATAGTTTGTTCCAGATCCACAGGTGTCGACCCTTAAAGTGAATAGTACACACCCAAAACATGATATTTCCGCCATTGTCTTCATGCTGAAAAGACAACACTTTTGAGTACTTTTTGATATCTCAAATACCATCTGGAGATCTGGGGAGGCTTCTTGCTGTCTGCTGACATTCAAATAATGGAGGTCTATGGCGAGGCAGAAAGGTCCATAAAGTCCACAAAAAACGTGTCAATATTCCCTCCATACTGCTTTCGTCCAATGTATTCCAAGTGTCCTGTGAGTGGAGTAGCATCCAGAATTTACTCTCCGAAAGTCATCATTTAGAATGTTTTAGAGCCTAAAGTTCGTAGTGTATAGGATTTCCTAATAGCTACTTCCCCATGCGGCGCTTCGCGCATTCTACGGAAGCCTGCAGACCAAACCAGCGATTCAGCTCCGCAAAGAACTCCTGCTCTTCCTCAACACTGAAGTCCTCAGACATTTTTTCTTTCGTTGTTTCTTTTCTTTGCACAGGTAAACAGCACATCTTCTTCTACGCTTGCATTATCGGCAGAGCAGACGCTGAATGCGCACTTTCTTCCGTTTGGTCTGCCGCTTCAGTAGACGACGCGCGGAGCGCCGCATGGGGCGCTTATTAGGGAAATCCTATACACTACTGTTTATGCTCTAAAAACGTTCTAAATGACTTCGCTTCGAGTAAATTCTGGATGCTACCCACTCAGGACACTTGGAATACATTTGACGAGCAGTATGGAGGAATATTGACATCGCTTTTGTGGACTTTTTATGGACCTTTTATGCCTCGGCGCCATATACCTCCATTATTTGAATGTCAGTAGACAGCAAGAAGCCTCCCAGATCTCCCAGATGCATTTCCGATATCAACAAAAAGTACTCCCAAGTTTTGTTCAGCATGGGGTGAGTAGAAAATGAAGGCTAATCATGTTTTGGGTGTACTATTCCCTTTAAAGGTAACACTCCGACCCACGGATGCAACCTTTTGGTTCCCCCCTTAATTAAGAATCGTTCCCCCTATCAAACAAACAATATACAAGAAACACATGAAATTATGCTTTCAATATTTAACCTTTATTACTAGAAATATATGTATTTATGAGCTCTATATTTTCATCTTCAACATATTTAATCTATCATTCATTTGTTTTTTCAGAATTAGACGGCAGCAACACAAGCGCCTCTTGTCCTGGATGTTGGGGAGAACTCCTCCCTGAGCGATGGTGACTCCACCAAGCAGTTCGTTCAGGTCCTCGTCTTTGCGGACAGCGAGCAGCAGGTGGCGGGGGATGATCCTGGTCTTCTTATTGTCGCGGGCAGCATTTCCAGCCAACTCCAGGATCTCAGCGGTCAGATATTCCAGCATTGCAGCCAGATACACAGGAGCTCCGGCACCGACGCGCTCAGCGTAGTTCCCTTTCCTCAGCAGCCTGTGAACTCGGCCAACTGGGAACTGCAGCCCTGCTCTGGAGGAGCGGCTCTTGGCTTTAGCCTTGGCCCTGGCCCTGGCCCTGGCCCTGGCCCTGGCCCTGGCCCTGGTCCTGGTCCTGGTCCTGGTCCTGGTCCTGGTCCTGGTCTTGCCTCCGGTCTTTCCGCGTCCAGACATGATCAAGCCCCGTCTTTGAGAAATTATAGAATGCATTGGGAATATTTATAGGCGCATATGTGCTCACTGATTGGTTACATGTAGCAAAATCCCCCTGTCGCCCACTCAGAACAGTATGAATTATGTCTCAACGTATGGAAGGCCGTTTATGCCACATGAAAATATAAAAAAAATGTCAAATAGAAAGTAATAATTTTGAGATAAAAAAAATCATAAATTTGAGATAGAAAGTGAAAACTTCAACTTTTAAAGTCATAATTTTGAGATACAAAATCCTAACTTCAACTTTGAAGTCATAAATATGAGATACAAAGTCATAACAATGAGATAAAAATTTTGAAAACTTCGACTTCCAAAGTCCTTATTATGAGATACCTATCCTGTTATTATGACTTAGTATCTTATATTGGTGACTTTGTATTTGGCATCTTTTTACTTTCATCTGGCAGAAATGGTCTTCTGTTGAAATGTGTACTTTAGCCTTAAAAATACGGTTTATTTTACTTGTTGAATTTAAACAACTGAAGTTTACCAAACTAATTTAGATTTCACATAAATTTAGAAGTTTCAGTTTATGTGTTCTATATCAGGGTTGGGATCCGCTAAAGGTATTGTGGGACGGGGCGGTCATATTGAGGGCTACGAACGTAAACATAGCTCTGATACAACGTGTGTTGTTGAAAGAAGAGACGAGAAGTAGAGAGAAAAAGATGTTAAAAATCCCGAAAAGGATCTGGAATTTACCGGGACACATTAAATAGAGAAGCCAGGGACCGGTATGGTGACAAAATCAGCATTATTAATAATTTTTATCCATATGATATTTGAAACAATGAGTGGAGCACCTCTACTTCAAAACAGTTCATGTGCAGTTCCTATGGAATGGATGGGTTCATGAGCTGCAGATCATAAAGCCAGCAAACAGTGTGGAACAGAGTAATTCGCATTTAAGGTAAGGGTGCAATACGTGGCTCTGGAACCTGCTAGTTTAGTAACTTCTAACCGCTAGTGCTAACAACCACCACGCATGTAATTTTATTTTAACTAGCTGCTATGTGTTTCAAAGGTGTAGTTAGTAACGCTAACTGCCAACCTCCCTCCTAAAACCCTCCGGCTTTCTCACGCATTTGAGCATTTTCCCGCCAGCCGCTTTTATTATTTTCTCGTAAAAGATCCCAACTTTGAAGGAAAGAAACAAAGTAGGCTATAAAATAAAACCGCGTGCATCTTTAACTTACCAGAATGAAAATGCAGAGAACACACTCTCAATGACATCGGGATACTGTGGAAAGTTATGTTCGGTCGTCTTACAGCCGCGATCCAAGCTAGCCGACGACTCTTTATCTCTGACACTTGGTCTCCATGGTTGCGCCTCCAGGCAGGAAAGCGGTGGAAAGTTAACCCATTTTTCTATGTTGTTCCCATGGCTTATCATGTGTTGAGCTGTTACAGCCCACAATACAGCAACGGGTTTACCATGGTTGAAATCAAGTTAAGGTGAAATTAATCAAATTAAAACACGGCTGAGAGGGAGTACAGTACGCGTTAGTCATAGGGAGTAGTCTGAGCAGCAGTAAAGGAGGCCATCAAGATGGCGGCGACGCAAAGTAATTACGTCATGACGACCAAGCCGTATTCTGAAGCAGCATTTCTCCAAATCACAAATAAATTTGGAATGCTGGCAGACAGGAAGGTTTTCACTTTGGTAATCGAGTCACGTTTAGTTCCCCTCAATGTTCAGTGTTACCAATAAAAATTGCGATTAGGCAAAATGTATTACAACAGTAGACATTTAAAGATAAAATAAGATAAAACATCTTGCCATCTATATTTTCACAACATAATATAAATCAATTATTTAAACATCACATCACTTGGCGCTAGATTAACATGGATGTTGGTATCCTCAGTGATGTCCAGCTCCTTTATCTGTTTATCTTAGTGGCTGAAATTTTACCCATTTACCAAAAAAAAAAAAAAAAAAAAATTGGATTGGAAAAATTAAACACCTTTGGTACAGAATTAATCATGAGCCAGTTAGCGGATCACACTACCATTTCTTGAAAAACTAGCCATGAAATTCCAATAGCTGAATAAATAGAAAAGATGTATTCCTTTTGGGGAGGCCTCAGAACTTTATATTTGAAAGAAATTGTGAACTGCTATCCATTCATGAGACAACCAGAAAGTAAATATCGAACATCCCAATTAAATTAAAAAATAAATCATTAGGAACTATTATAACCAAAATAAAAGAAGGGAATCTCAATCTATTTACTGATTTATTTTTATTGTATTGTAATAGACCTATAGGCCCTATTTTAATGTATGATATCATTATATATGATATAATATGGCCCTGAAACAGTATATATATATATATTTTTTTTTTTTTACTGGTTTGTGGCTTTTTTACTGTGGTAATGTTTGCCTGATGGATGCAGTTCTAATAACTGGTGGAGAAGGTGAGATGAACCCTTTGGTGCCATCAGCACCTCTGGCTCATATCCTCTGCAGGATTGTTTCTGTCAGAGACGCTGCAGCTTCAGCACCATATTGAGATGCAGGATTCAGAGCACACAGCTCTATGAAAGGTCCTGAAAGGGGAAGAGTTCTTCTGGAAGGTTTATTATCAGCAGATGTGAGGATCATGATAAATCCTGAAACAAAGAGCGCGACTAGTATGAAAGCAAAGCAGGAGAATCAATGAGATGCGGATCACTACCAAATTATAATAGTGGATGGTGATAATCTGGTGATCGGTGGGTGGCGCTATAGGACCACCATGGAGAGGTGGAGAAGAAGAACGGAACCACCTCTGCCTTCTAACACGTCCTCAGGACAAATATAAGAGCGACTGAACCCTCCATCTTCATCACTTCTGTTAGAATAACAGTGAAACCATGAGCGGAAGAGGCAAAGGAGGCAAAGGACTCGGTAAAGGAGGCGCTAAGCGTCACCGTAAAGTTCTCCGTGATAACATCCAGGGAATCACCAAACCCGCCATCCGCCGTCTGGCCCGCCGTGGTGGAGTCAAGCGGATCTCAGGTCTGATCTACGAGGAGACCCGCGGTGTGCTCAAGGTTTTCCTGGAGAACGTCATCCGTGACGCCGTCACCTACACCGAGCACGCTAAGAGGAAGACCGTCACCGCCATGGATGTGGTGTACGCTCTGAAGAGGCAGGGCCGCACCCTGTACGGCTTTGGAGGTTAAACTCTCACTCCTGAACAACAAACACAACGGCCCTTTTAAGGGCCACCCATCTGCTTCCCTTCAGGAGCAAAAGTTCTAAATAACCAACTTAATTACATTAATCAAATCCTGTGATTTACGTTCAGAATGGATGAAATTCTGTATTTTATTCTGCTGTGGAGCTTAGTTGCTGCAAAGAAAGCCAAAAAAAATTGATCACACCCATTAGTTTACCACTTGCTTCTTGAGGAAAACATAAAATTAAATACTAGAATATATTTATTAAATGGCCAAGAGAAAAGACTGCGTTTAACAGGATTCATCTTAAGATCAGAGAAATGGTTTAGTTTATACAATTATACCATCAGGCCCGCTTTAACTGGAAGTTTTGCCCAAATAAAAGTTAAAATCATTGTCACACTGCCACATTATCACTTCTTTACATCAGTCAGAGGTTTGTAAATGTGAACTTTTCTCATTTTGTACACTGAAAAGCGAAATTTCGTTTGCAGGTGCAGCAGTGATCAAATGGCAGAATAAAAACTGCATTGATATGGAAGATCAAAGCATTAAATAAATATGATTCAGTTTTGCAGTGTTGGTTTGGTGTGGGTCTGATGCAGAGGGACATGATTCAGAGTTTTTCCAACAGTTCAGTGGTCTGATGGCAGATTGCTGAACTGTTGGAGGCATCAGTGGCTCCAGCCATATCATGGTAACAGTGGTCTAACTCTAGGATCATCTGGATGTAGTGACAAAGCTCTCTGTTAACATTTATTCTCTCTATGCTCTCATTTCCAAATGTTCCTGTTAGAAACCTGCTTGGAAAAACATCCTTAAACTCCAGAAGAAATGTGGAGCCAGAGTTCTATTTAATGGCTCCTACCTAAATGAGCAACATTCAGGTTTTAGTCTCAATGAAGCCTCTGATGGATTTAGATTTGTTTCTTTTTTATTCAATCAGTCCCCAAATAAACACATTTAAACGCTGTTTTTCTTTGTTTCTTTGTTTGGGCTCTGAGGATGTGGCGCCTTTTGTGTCGCCGCTAAACAGATCGGGCGGGAATTTTCAAACCCATGTGAAGCTCCGCCTCCTCCGGTAAACCTTGTGGGCAGCTCAGCCAATCACAGCCAGGGAACGGTACAGCTCAGTTTACACTCAATGTGTTTATAGAGGAGTGTTTGGCTCGCAGCAAATCATTGCTCTCTGCTAAGAGTGAGGAACCATGCCTGAACCCGCCAAGTCTGCGCCCAAGAAGGGCTCCAAGAAAGCCGTGACCAAGACGGCCGGCAAAGGAGGAAAGAAGAGGAGAAAGAGCAGGAAGGAGAGCTACGCCATCTACGTGTACAAGGTGCTGAAGCAGGTCCATCCTGACACCGGCATCTCTTCCAAGGCCATGAGCATCATGAACTCCTTCGTCAGTGACATCTTTGAGCGCATCGCCTCAGAGGCTTCTCGTCTGGCTCACTACAACAAGCGCTCCACCATCACCTCCAGGGAGATCCAGACCGCCGTGCGCCTCCTGCTGCCCGGGGAGCTGGCCAAGCACGCCGTGTCTGAGGGCACCAAGGCTGTCACCAAGTACAAGGTAAATATGTGCCAAAATGAACGAACTTGTGAATTTAATGTGAAAACTTGAGAATGCAATGTGAGAATTTGTACCACAAAAATCTGAACTTGTATGCCAAAATGTTCTGCTGTAAAGAAAAACCGCACACACACAAACTGAATTTGAAGTTGCACTAAAAGAAATATCAGGCAAGAACATGTAAAAAAAATTACACTTGTCAGTCCAATCTTCACCTGAAGAGGATTTTCACTCAAATCTGATTTAAATGTGAATGCACAAAAAACTATTTACTGGTGTGTTCATATAGTTTTACACAAATAAAATTACAGCTGACAAATGATTATTGATAGTTTATTTGTAATTATTATTTTTTTGCATATGTTAATCTTGCATTACAACCTCAATTTAGCCATTACAGCTTCTTGAATCTGCTGCTTCAAGAACACAAACGCGCTCTCGCGAGACACAGCACGTTGACACCGCGCTTTGACTTTTGTCACATTCCTTGCGAGATATTTGTGCCAAAACGAACTTGTGTTTGAAGATGTGAGAGGGAAGGGGGGGGGGGGGGTGTTCTATAGGCCAACCAATCACAGGCTGCGTCTCAATTCGCAGGCTGCGTACTTGGCAGGACGCCTTTGGAGCACTTCCTGGTTACGACACGACGTCATCACGTTTACCCCAAAAACAGCGCCAAACAAAATCCGACAGCTCGAGAAATACGGAAAGAAACAACAAAAACAAAAAAATATATATGGAATTTTTTTTTTATTTACTTGTTATTGGAGGAGGAGAGTCGCTTTGACGGCTTCGGCGGCAGCAAAACCTGCGACGGATTTTTCTCAGGCTGGCAGTGCGCAGTGGAGAGGTAAGATCTACCTGCTATTATTCTAACCCACAGGGGCGCCTGCTAATGATCAGAATATACCAGTTATTAAATAGACGCTTGTCAGCAGATTGATGAATATGTTTAGATATCAAATTTTATACTTATTTTTAAGTTTGTAATTTTATTTTTTTTGTAACTTTAGTAATTTGAATAGTTGTTCTAAGTTTACTTAAATTACAAAGAAGTGATGAAACAGATCATGTAAAAAGGTTAAAAGACTGTAAGAACACACCGACAACAATAACTTTGATAAACAATTTAATAATTTAATTTAACAATAACAGCAACACAGAACCTCAACTTGTTAAAAAAAAAACACCAAAAATAATAATGTCTGTCCACCATCCTCTCCAATAAATGAAATAATCTGTCCATCCTATCCCGCTTCCCTCTGCCATCTGATATCCTCCCTGATTAAATCCACCAACTCGTCTCTCCTTCTTCTCTTGCTCCTTTCCCTCCTCTCTCCTGGCCTCTCATCCTCATTCTCTTCCTCATCGTCAACCTGGTGCTGCTCAGCCTCTGCAGCACCTGGCCCTGGTGTGTCCTCAGGGATGGAGGCAATTAGGACAGGTGGGGCATTAGGGGGCCTCTGTCCTAATACCTCATCCATGAGGACAAACCAGGGCCAGGTGGCAGCAGTAGGCTTCCCACTGACCCCCTGTTTTCTGTAGTGTTTCTTTAAAGCTAGAAAAAAGGAAGGTTTCATGATTTGGATGGATTAATGAAATTCTACAGAAAAAGACTTTGGAATGGTAACCTGGAGATTACTTTTTTAAGCTTACTCAAAATTAACATGAATATAATAAATGTAAGATGTAATTTCCCTACACACACAC
>JAGKQL010000856.1:0-30860 GCA_018398635.1 Cyprinodon brontotheroides
GATTTTATAGACAGATATAGCTGGGTATCATCAGCATAACAGTGGGAAATTAATCCCATGCTGTCCAATACCCTACCAATTGGGAGCATGTTTAAAGTAAAAGAGAATTGGTCCTAGCACTGATCCCTGTGGTACTCCACAGGTAACCTTTGAGCATGTTGAAGATTCAATTCAATTCAGTTTATTTATATAGCTTCAAATTCACAACACATGTCATCTCAAGGCACTTTTACAGTTCAACCAGATCATACAGTCAAATTGATACAAAGTTTTTATCTAAGGAAAACCAGTTGATTGCATTGACTCAAATACAATCCCCCACACTAAGCATGCTTGTAGCGACAGTGGAGAGGAAAAAACTCCCCTTTAACAGGAAGAAACCTCCAGCAGAACCAGGCTCAGTGTGAGCGCCATCGCCGAGGCCCACTGGGGTTCAAAGAGACAGAAGCAGAGATACAAAAAAGCAGTTGTAAAAGGCGGCCCCCGCCCAGGAAAACACACAGCCAGGCAGACGAGCTCCGAGCCAGCTCCCCATGCCAGAGGATGAAGAGAGCACATCCACTCAGTCACGTCAGGAGAAACAGGACCACACTGGAAAAACAGGCCGACCTCCAAAATCTATAAACAAGGGTGTTGATAGAAGCAGCACAGCTGATGTTTCTTTCCAGGATGACGTCACAGCCAAACAGGAACAGACAGACGAGGCAAAAGCTACTCTGAGGAAAAGCAGAGAGAGCAGAACGCTAGAGATTGAAACTAACAGATTCTGCAGAATAGGAGAACAGAGAGAGAATGAAGCAGAATGATGACACATGGGGGTCCCTATGTCCTCCAAAAGGCTAAGCCTATAGCAGCATAACTAATAGAGATAGCCTAGGGACAACCTGAGCCACTTAACTATAAGTTTTATCAAAAAGGAAAGTTTTTGGGCCTAGCCTTAAAAAGTAGACAGGGTGTCTGCCTCACGGACTCAAACTGGTAGTTGGTTCCACAGGAGAGGAGCCTTGATAACTAAAAAGATCTGCCTCCCATTTCTACTTTTTAGAAATTCTAGAAACCACTAGTAAACCTGCAGATTAAGAGCGAAGTGCTCTGTTAGGAAACATAAGGAACAGCTATCAGATCTCTGATATAAGATGGAGCTTGGCCATTTAAGGCTTTATATGTGAGAAGGAGGATTTTAAATTTATTCTTGATTTAACAGGAAGCCAATGAAGAGAAGCTAGGATAGGCGAGAGATATGATCTCTCTTTTTAATTTTCATTAGAACTCTGGCTGCAGCATTTTGGATCAGTTGAAGGCTTTTAACTACAGTTTGTGGATCTCACCTCCTGATAGTAAAGAATTACAATAGTCCACAAACTGAAGTTAACAAATGCATGGATTCTAGTTTCTCAGCTAGATCTGTGATTAACATGAACAAACGGAAATCGATCAGATAGATAAGATTTAAACCGTCTAGTGCTGTTACTTTAATTCCCAACAAAATAATATTCAAGTCTTTCTAAAAGAATATTATGGTCAACTGTATCAAATGCAGCACTGAGATCCAACAGGACGTCAAGCACAGATACAAGTCCATTATCTGAGGCCATGAGAATATCATTAGTGACTTTCACCAGAGCTGTTTCAGTGCTATGACGAAAGCTCTAAAGCCAGACTGAAACTCTTCAAAAAGTTAATTATGGTGTAAGTGATCGGCAAATCTTGTTTGGCAACTACTTTCTCAAGAATTTTAGATAAGAAAGGAAGATTGATATAGGTCTATAATTGACCGAGTAAGTCATCTGGGTCAAGAGACGGTTTCTAAGCAGAGGTTTAATTACAGCAACCTTAAAAGCCTTTTTGGTACATATCCCTGTAACAGAGATAGATTAATCACATCTAAAATGGAGGAGGAGATCAAAGGAATACCTCCTTAAATAACCTTGTTTGAACTGGATCTAACATACAAGTTGAAGGCTTAGATGAAGACAATAATTTTGCTAACCCTGAAAGTTCAACTGGATCAAAGCAGTCTAAACCCGGTTCAGATTCCATTACTACCTCAGATGCTAATCGCAGATAGAGGAGTGCTTATGCATCTTTATTTTTTAATAAGATCAATCTTATTTATAAAGAATCCCATAAAATCATTGCTGCTAAGAGCAGGTGGAATGGATGGTTCAACAGAGCTATGGCTCTGGGTGAGTTTGGCAACTGTATTAAAAAAGAAATCTAGGATTATTCTTATTCTCCTTTATTAATGAGAGAAGTATGCTGCTTTTGCTTTACAAAGGGTCCTCTTTATACAGCAGTAAACTATTTTTCCAGACTAGAAGGACTCCTGCAGGCCTGTGGAGATGAGTATATTTTCTCCAGTTTCCTAGCATTTTGCTTCAAAGTACGCAGCTCTGCATTAAACCAAGGCGCAAGCTTTCTATTTTTAATGGTTTTCATTTTCAAAGGAGCTGCATTGTCTAAGGCAGTACGCAGAGAACTAGCAACCCCATCAACAAAATCATCAACCTGTTAAGGGGGGAATAAGGCAGTGCTGCACTCTGCAGCACTGCTCAGCGACACAGAGGAGAGAGAAAGTGAAGCAGATTCTTTTAAAATGTATAATTGCACTATCTGAAAAAGATCTACTAAAATTGAACCTTCTTTTGGGGAGGAGAACTCTGTTAAAGTAATCCTGAAGGTTATTTAGAAAGTGGTCAGAGAGGACAGGGTTGTGAGGAAATACTGTTATTTCTGCACATTCTATGCCGTATGTCAGCACAAGATCCAAAGTATGAAGATGAAAATGTGTGGGACTATTCACATTTTGAACAAAGCCAATAGTGTCTAAGATAGCATTAAAGGCTGCTCTTAAGCTATCGCCTTCAATGTCAGCATAGATGTTAAAAATCTCCCAGTATGATTTGATCCCTGTCAGTATTTAATACCAAATCAGAAAGGAACTCTGAAAACTCATCTAAAAAATTCATAGTGAGGACCTGCTGGTGGACGATACAAAGTTAACAAAAGAAGAGTGTTTTCTTGCTTTGAAATTTGGATCAGGGAAATTAAGGGATAAATGTTCAAAATAGTTGTAGGTATTAACTGTTTTGGGAGTAATCAGTAAGTCAGACTGAAAGATTGTTGCTACTCCTCCTCCTCGCCCAGAACTTCTGGGTATGTGAAAATTTAAATAGCTTGAAGGAAGGAGTTGCCTCATTTATGCTCACATAATCCTCTAAGCTGCAAATCCAGGTTTCTGTAAGGCAACATAAGTCAATGTGATTGTATCACAAATCAAGTCATTAACTAGCAGACTTTTTAGAGGAAAGAGATCTTATGTTAAACAGACAACATTTAATCGTTTTAACTTTTTCCCCAGTTATTTTAATTGTAATTAGATTATCAAGATTTACTCCTTTAGGAATATTTGCTAATTTATTAGATTGTGGTCGTGGGCAAGACACTGTCTGGATGGAGTAAAGGGTGGGTAACGGAAGAGAAGCTGCAGAGATATGTGTTAAACTACAACTCTGCTTCCTGTGGTCTCTGCACCCTGGGTGGTCAGGGTTTTGGAGGAATAATAAATGCGGCCAGATTCCTAGAAAGAAGAGCTGCACCATCCAAAGTGGGATGGATGCAGTCTCTCTCCAATCAGACCAGGCTTTCCCCCAAAAGGATTGTCAATTATTAATGTAGCCCACGTTGTTTTAAGGATACCACCTAGACAACCAGCGGTTGAATGAAGAAGGCATGCGGCTTTTCCTGTAAAGTTTGTTCCAGATAAGACCTGGGTGGTCTGGAGGGTTGATACCCTGATAGCAAGTATGTGGTGGATTTAGTTGCTAAGCCATTCAGAGATTTATAGACTAACAGAAGTATTATTAAAGTCTATTTTCTAAGATACAGGGAGCCAGTGTAAGGACTTTAGAACTGGGCTGATTTGCTCTACTTTCTGAGTTCTAGTGAGGACACGAGGGCAGCAGCGTTGTGGATCAGCTGCAGCTGTCTGATCCACTTTTTAGGCAGACCTGTGAAAACACCGTTGCAGTAATCAATTTGACTAAAAATAAACGCATAGCTTAGTTTTTCCAGATCATGCTGAGTAATTAGTCCTTTAATCCTGGAAATGTTCTTCAGGTCATAGAAAGCCGACCTTGTAATTGTCTTTAAATGCTTTTGGAGGTTCAAGTCTGAATCCAGTACTACACCTAGATTTTGGGCCTTATCAGTGGTTACTAGCTGAAGCGACTGAAGCTGTGTGCTAACTTTAGATCTCTCCTCTGTTGGTCCAAAGATTATTACTTCAGTTTTGTTTTTATTCAGTTGAAGAAAATTATGGCACATCCAAGCATTGATTTTTTTCCAAGCATTTCCTCAGTGCTTGAATTGGTTCATAGTCATCTGGTGACATTGTGATGGTCATGTAAAGCTGTGTGTCATCTGCATAGTTATGGTAGCTGATGTTGTTTTTTATTAACTGAGCGCAGAGGAGCATGTAGATATTGAATAGGAGGGGACCCAGGTTGGACCCTTGGGGAACCCCACATGTGATTTTTTGTCATCTCTGATGTAAAGTTGCCTACTGATTTAAAAAAAAAAAGTCCCTGTCCTTTAAAACCAGTTGAGAGCTGTACCAGAGAGGCCAACCCAGTTTTCCAGGCACACTAACAGGATGAAGTGATCGACAGTATTCGAATACTGCTGCACTGAGGTCCAATAGTACCAACACTGTGTTTGGTTCTTCCCAAGAGTCTGTATTTATACGGACGTCATTAAACACCTTGATAGGAGGGCGGTCTCTGTACTGTGGTGAGCACAGAAACCTGACTGGAAAACGTCAAAGCGGCTGGTCATACTTAAGAAAGTGATTAATTGTTGAAATACAGCTTTTTTCAATAATCCACTTACTGATAAAGGGGATGTTTAGAGATGGAGGCATAAGTAGTTCTGGAGTAGTAGTTTGACTTAACTTTTTCAGCAGTGGTTTGAAATTTGCTGTTTTTAGGGACTGCGGGAAAACACATGACAGAGTCAAATCAGACGCTATGACAGGCAACTTTTTTTTTTTTTTTACTTTATTTTTAATTGTTTTTCTTTTGCAATGAACAAAAACCAGAACATTACAGCCCATACCAAACAAACCAGTCATAGCATCTACTATAAACAAAAGGACACTACATCAATAAGAAAACTACAAAAAATACAGACCAGTACAAAACAACCGAGTGAGAGCGGCAAACATATAGTAGGTGTTAAATTACAATATATTCTGGTTTAGATAAAGAACCCATTTAGCCCAATATTTCTCGCACTTATCGACAGCCAGTCTTAATGAGAAAGTCAGTCTTTCCATAATACAGATTTCCTTGATAATATCCTTAAAGTCCAGGATCGAAGGGGGATCTGCACATTACCATTTGCGGGTTATGTCTTTTTTCGCACCTGCCAATAATATTATTAGGAGGTATCTGTCTGATTTCCTCAGTCCTTGGGGTAGATCACATAGGTAGGAAACAGTGAAATCAAACGCTAAGTTCAGGCCCATGACAGTGTTAATTTCTCTCATGACTTCTGTCCAGTAGGGTGCGATCTTAGTACAGTCCCAGAAGATATGGAAATGTCCCGCTGACATACTCCCACAGTTCCTCCAGCACTGAGCCCTGTCAGGGTCTTTACATTGTTTGCTCTTAATACTAGGTGTAATAAAAAATCGTACCATGTTCTTCCATGAGAAATTTCGCCATAAACCTGAGCTGGAAGTAACTATGACAGCATTACCTATATTTAACCAGTCCTCATCAGTTATTGATATTTTTCCTTCTTTTTCCCCATCTAGCCTTAATGTATGTTGTATGATGATTTCTTCCCACTTGTTAACATGAGTATAGTCTGGATATCTGTTTCTTTGGAGCATTTCCTTTACATGAATTCAGAAGAATATTGACTAGGCCCAGGTCCTCCTCTCCTACAAACTTTATATTTCTGTCATAATGGTGTCTTAACTGGAGGTACCTGGAAAAAGTCCTGTTTCTCCAAATTATACATTTTCACAAGTTGTTGGTAATCTTTTAGTACATTCCTGTCTGAAATCTTCCAGTAACCCCTTAAGCCCTTATGTGACCATTGTGTGAATCTCTTATCTATATTTGCAGGTAGAAAATTTGTCGTATGCTGGCCAACGCAAAATGCGGGCACTTCTTTCAATTTTATCGTCTTTAAGTAATTTATACCATATGTCTATTGGTACTTTTTGCCAAATAGGGATTTGGTCTGCATCTAAAAGTCTTTTAATTTGAGATGGATCTCCAAGCAGTGACTGAAGGGGTGTCTCAGAGTAGGACTGATCTATCTCTTTCCATTTAGCCTCACATGGAGGATCATACCAACCAATCCTACACACCAGCCCCTTAATTATTATTCAATAATTACCAATTAACGAATAGGTGACATAAATGCAACAACAATAACCAACTTTTTTTTAAAACCTGGGAACTAGTGTCCGTCAATAATACAAAATTTTAAATCCACACTGAAATCTTCATTCTTCAAGATGAGGTCACAAGTCAAACAACAAATCCATAGTAACAAAGAAATTCAGAGTCCAATCAGGAAAGTAATGAATAGACTTCTGCAGCAATCCATAGAGTCCACAGAATCCTTTGTCGCTGTTAAGGCTAGTTCGTCCTTAATCATCTTCAGCCTCCTGCACTAAACAAACCTTTGTAATAGGCCTGTCCAAGCAGCTAGTCCAAGTTTTTATCCGCACCTGACGAACAAATCCTCTTCGATCTGGGAATGTTTGAATCACTCGTCCCATCAACCATGAGTTTCGAGGCGCTGTGCTCTCCATAATGAGTACAAGGTCACCTACATTGATGTTCCTCTTCACTCTTGTCCATTTCTGGCGCTCCTGCAGCTGAGGTAAATATTCTTTCACCCATCTCTTCCAAAAAAGATCAGACATATATTGGACCTGCTTCCATCTCCTGCGTGCATACAGTATATGTCCATTGGTTGAAAGACTCCTGGTGGTATGGATGGACAGGTTTTTAACAATAGGAGGTGATTAGGAGTTAGCGCTTCCAGGTCATTCACATCCATTGAGGCTTTTGTGAATTGTCGGCTGTTGATGATGGCTTCAGCTTCACAAAGAACTGTGTGCAAGCCATCCTCATCAAGGGTTTGTGCTCTTAAGGTGGAGTTGAGTACTTTGCGGATAGATCTTATTAGCCGTTCCCATGATCCGCCATGGTGTGAACCAGCTGGTGGATTAAAGTTCCATTTTATTCCCTTTTGCAGCATAACATCCATAATCTGCTCCTTGTTCCACTGTTCAATAGCTGTCCTCAGTTCTCGCTCTGCTCCTATAAAGTTGGTACCATTATCAGAACGAAGTTCTTGGACTTGGCCTCTTCTTGCAACAAAGCGTCTAAATGCATTGATGAAAGAATCAGTGTGCAGGGATGGTGCAACCTCAATATGAACTGCTCTGATGGCAAGGCATTTAAAAATTACACCAAATCTTTTGACTGTGTTTCTTCTGCTTTTCACTTCAAAAGGTCCAAAGTAATCTACTCCGACACGAGTAAATGGTGGTTCATCTGGAACAATTCTTTCTTTTGGTAAATCTGCCATCTGTTGGCAAACTGGCATAGCATTAAGGCGTCGACAGATAATACACTTTGATAGCACTTTCCTTATAGCTGTAGTCGCACCAATTATCCAGTATCTCTCTCTCAATTTGGACAACATTAGATTACGACCTCCATGTCCTACTTGCTGATGAATATGTCTGAGAAGTAGGTGTGAAACATGGAGATTTTTGGTCAGTATGACAGGGTGTTTCATTTCCACAGGCATAGCCAATCTACTGAGTCTACCCCCAACCCTTAGGACTCCATCTTGCAGTCGTGGACAGAGCTTCAGAAGATTGCTAGATACTTTAATGGGTTGTCCCTTTTCTAAACTGGCGAATTCCTCAGGAAATTGCTTTTGCTGACAATATTTAACTATGGCCAGTTCAGCCTTGTCCAAATCTTCCACCCCGAGTGGCTTGGTCACAGTACTTTTCTTGAAGTTGTTCATCTCCTCTTTTACAAAGGACTCCATTTGCTCTCCAGTGAGGTCAGACTTTTCCAGAGTCAGATGTAGCTGTCTCCTTTTCTCCACACAGGACAGAAGCCAGTTTTTTATTTTCAGAATCCATGCAACAGATCTCTTTAAATGTGTCCAGGAAGAAAAATACTGGATCAGGCGAGACAGAGGCTCTTCTTCTGTATGTATGGCATTAACCATTGATATTCTCTTTACCTCAGGATCTTCAGGTGACAGCACAATGATATTTTGTGGACTGACAGGCCATTCACTCATAGGCTGCAGCAAGAACTGAGGTCCTGACAACCACGCAGGATGGGTGATCAATGCATCAGCTTTCACTCCCCTGGAGGCTATGTCTGCTGGGTTACTAGAACTGTCCACATATCTCCATTGTGTGGCATCAGAAACTTTGAGAATTTGTGATACTCTGTTGGCCACAAATACTTTATAGCGTGAGGTCTCATTTTTAATGTACTTGAGAACTGATTCACTGTCTGTCCAGAATATAGATTCCAGCAGCTCCATTTGGAGCTCCCTTCTCCACAGTACATCCATACGGCTTGCCATAGTTGCAGCTATTAGCTCCATCCTAGGGATGGTTACAGATTTCAGAGGAGCAACTCGAGATTTTCCCATTACAAAGGCAGAATGACGCTCAGAATTCTGGTTCTTTGACACCAAGTAAGTAACTGCTCCGTATCCATCCTCACTGGCATCACAGAAATGGTGCAGCTGTGCTGTCTGGGTCTTTCCAAAATTGATTGGTTTGAGACACCTACTGACCTCAACTTTGTCCAGCAAATGGAGTTGTTTTAGAAATTTCAACCAGCTCTTCGAGACTGACTCGGGTAAAGTCTCATCCCATCCTAATCCCATCCTGCACAGGTCTCTAAGGATTTTCTTTGCTGTCAAAATCACTGGGCTCAGCATTCCAAGAGGATCATAAATGGAAGCGATGGTTGAAAGTATTCCTCTTCTGGTAAGTGGTCTATCCTTAAGCTTCACCTTGAACCTAAATGAGTCACTTTCAATAGACCATTCAACTCCCAGTACTCTTTCAACTGGCAGAGAATCCAACTCCAGGTCCAACTTCTCCATGCATCCTGCTCTATGACTCACAGGGATTATTTTGAGTACATTTGGTCTATTACTCATCCATTTAACGAGAGAAAACCCTCCTTTGGAGCATAAAGCGACCAATTCCTGGTATGAGGTCACCGCTTCTTCCTCTGTGGAAACTGATACAAGGCAATCATCAACATAAAAACTGTTGTTTATCTTGTGTACCACTTCCTTACTGAAGAGATGCCCATAGTCTTCAGCACATCTCCTGAGAGCGTAGTTAGCACAGCTGGGAGAGGATGTAGCCCCAAATAAGTGCACTTTCATCCGGTACTCGGTAGGTTGCTGTTGGAGATCTCCATCTTGCCACCAAAGAAACCTGAGCAGATCAGTGTCATCAGGCATGACTCGTACCTGATGAAACATAGACTCAATGTCGGCCATTATCACCACAGCTTCCTTTCTGAAGCGAGTCACAACTCCGATCAGAGAGCTAGTAAGATTAGGGCCTTGGAGCAGTTGAGCATTCAGTGATGTCCCTTGGTAACTTGCTCCACAGTCAAACACAACTCTGATCTTCTTTTTTGTGGGATGGTAAACTCCATGGTGTGGAATATACCAAACTTTTCCATCAGCTCGATCTAACTCCTTCTCTGGAACCTTCTCAGCATAGCCTTTGGTCAGAAGCTCCTTCATAAAGGTGTTATAATCATTGTAAAAAGTTGAGTCTTTCTGCAACCTCTGTTTAAGGTGATTTAGACGCTGCTCAACGAGTTTTCGGTTATTTGGCATATGGATGGTACCTTTTTTCAGTGGTAGACCAAGCTCATAATGGCCGTTTGAATGTGTAATTGAGTTATTGGCCATTTCCAGAAAACGCTGATCATCCCTTGACATGGCTGGTTGTTCATCTAAACTGTTCTCTGGAAAGTCATTTTTAAACTGCAGTTGCCAAAGTTCTTCTAGATTTACAACAGAAACTCTGTTAACAGTTATCTGTGGTTGTTTACTGTGTACAACATCATCACTGCCACCTCCAAGTGGTCCATTTACAGTCCATCCAAGCACTGTCCGAGTTGCAAATGGTCCTCCATTCCTACTGCAAACCACTTCAAGTGGCTCCAAGGCTTTTGGCACATTGGTCCCGATTAAGAGCTCAATTTCTGCATCTATCTGGGGTAAATGAATGTGAGTTAAGTACGGCCATTTTTTAATATCCCTTTCAGTCAGAATATTTCCTTTGTACACCGGCATAGACTCTTGTGTGTACACTTTGGGCAACTCAACAAACTCGTCTCCGTGCAGTGCAGCGACCTCCAGTCCAGATACGGTATTGCTGCTCACAACCCTCTGTTGGCCCATAGTGCAAAGTGGGATGTGTTCTTTCCTCCCAGTAAGATGCAGCTTATTTACAACGCTCTCTGAACAAAAGACAGCTGTGCTTCCTTGGTCCAAAAAGGCATATGTTGTAACAATTTTACATCCACTTTTAGATTTTATCTGGACAGGCACAATTGGCAGCTTGCAAACTTGGTCTCCAGCCCCTGTAAGACCACTTGACACCAGCATGTTCATACAAACATCTGACTCTTTCTCAGCTTCCTTTGAATCTTTATCTCTGTGGAGTATAGTAGGGTGTTTAAGGCTACACTTTAAACAGGAAATCCTATTGCGGCAATGCTTACTAATGTGTCCTATACACAAACAGCCGAAGCATATGCCATTTCCCTTTAAGAAATCAATCTTCTTCTCGTGTGCCATTTTCCCCAACAGTGTACACGTAGTCAATTTGTGCCCTGCTCCACAGAAAATACATGTATTCATTGCATTTATTCTGATTTTGTTCTCTTCTTTCACAGGCTGAGATTTGTTCTCCACTGGTCTGACAGTAGTTGCAAAGCTGGCTCCTTTGGATCGAGGCATTAACTTTGGCTTGTATGATGCTTTATTTGTTATCTTTGGAGAATCTTGTATATTGCCAAAGACAGGATCTGTCAGAATCTTGACTTGTTTTTCAAGGAAATCTGCAATATCACTGAACTTGACTCTTCTTCCTTGACATTCCTGTAGCTCACATGCTTTAGTTCTCCATCTGTCTCTCAGCTTGTATGGCAGCTTCTTTATGACATTCAGCATATTAGAAGGCATGTCCAAATCATGAAGATACTGCATATCCTCCATTACATTACAGCAGCTTCTGAGGAATAGACTGTAGTCCTGTAGAGCCTTCACATCCTCTGACTTTATCGTTGGCCATGAAAGAGCTTTTTCCATGTAGCAATGTGCAACCTTCTGCTCATTCCCAAATTGTTCCTTTAATAAAACTTTGGCTCTTGAATATCCATGATCTGGATTTAAATGTTGGCAACTTCTTACAAGTTCTTTAGCATGACCTTTAGTATGCTGTTCCAGGAAGTATAAACGGTCAGAATTATTTGATGTGTTCCTTTCAACTCCATTCTCAAAGGCCTTTATGAATGTATAATATTTTAACGGATCACCATCAAATATTTGAATCTCTCTCTTTGGAAGAGAATTGAGGCATTGTTGTTGTATTAACAAAGTAGTTATTTCATTTTGCTTCCTCATAATGTCAAAAACATCATTATTTTCCACAGCTGATAGATTTGAATTTATGTTTGCACCAAGTTCTTGATGAATATATTGGTTATTGACTGGTTCCTTATGAAACACGGACAATTGTGGACCTTTGTCACATGAATATGTCATGCTCTCTTTCACAGTGTGTTTTATAGATTCTTTTTCATCCTCCAATCTGGTTCTTTGTTTTGCACGTACTGATGGATAGAATTCATCTGCATTCACATTAAATTGCTGTTGAGATTTTTCTCTTTTCAAATATGAGTTCATTCCATCTGATGCTTTCGATCGTTTTCCACTTGTTGAGCTCCGATTTTTGAGTACTTTTAATTCCGCCATTCTTTCAGCAATTTCAGTATCCAGTTGTAGTTTCTCCTTCCTTTTGCGCAGTTTTTCCTCCTCTTCCTCCAGCTGCAATCTTGCTTTTCTTTTACGGAGCTCTTCCTCTTCAATTGCATGCTTTTCTTCCAATAGCCTTTGTCTTGCAGTTAAAGCAGCAAGCTCAGCTTCAGCTCTTAAATGTGCAGAAGAAATTGTAGAGATGTTGGATGAAGATTTATGAGATTCCACATTTGAAATACTGTCACTTGGTTTAATGTCATCTCCATTTATATCACAAATGTTTAATAAAACTCCATTTGTTCCTCTTTGCTCCACAATATGCCTGGATTTATTAGTTTCAGTTATATCCTGTTGTTCATGTGAACTGTTGTGTTGTTCGGTTTTCTTTATCCATTCTTTTATTTCATTTTGAAAAGTTTCTGTGTATTTCATTATGCTTGACAACCATTCAACTTGTTTATCAACTTCTTCCTGTGGCAGTAGAAGCAACAATTGATCATGAGCAGTATAAGCACATTCACACAGCTTCTCCAACCTTTCCAGAAATTCCTTTATTTGAGCCACATTCTCTTTTTGTTTCATTAATTCTTTTATTTCTGGTATCAGTCCTTTCATTTTATTCACAAACCGTTTGCGTTCATTTTGCAATCTTTCAACCTTATACATCAAACTCTTCTCAGTAGGTTTGCTTTCTCTTTTCGCACACTCTGTTTCAGAGCGCAAAGTATCACTGTTTGTTTGACTCATTTTGATTTTCCTTTTTATTCTGGTTTGTTCTTCAATAAAAAATATCATATAGTCATAGATTCTCAGTTTGTGATAAACAGAGTAGTCAATTTCAACAAAGCATCATAATCCTTTGAAATTCCAAAGCATTGCATTATTCAAACCACCATAAGCAAATAAAGTGTGCGCAGAACCCTCATTGTACGTCATCCTTGTCCGATCAGCATTTTCATTCAGAAGCGGAGGGATTGGAACGCTCCAGCATTAATGCACACGGATTCCTTTTCACAAACAGATAAGAGACAGGTGGCTTACCTGTTCTTCAGTGAATGACGTTTGGGTGTGGCGCGTTTCCACATTAACTCTGGCGCAGCAGGCACTTACTTGGCGTTCACCTGATGCCGCTGTGGCTTGAATTGCGAGTGATGGCTTTCATTAAAGGCCCTTCTTGTTGACAAAATGTAGCGACTCCTTAGCAATCCTTGTCGCTTGAGAGGTGGAGATAGAGTCCTGTATGTGTATGACGCGCTGCCGTCTTTGATCAAAAATGCACACGGAATCCAGGAATAAGCTTTGGTGTTTTAATCCTGTCCAGAGGCTCATGTAGTCACTCACAACAGATTGGAACGTACATGATGTGACATACTGATTCAGATCATAAAGCAAACGGTCAACAAGAAATACGGCTACCCCGCTCCCCTCTCTCCTCCGGAGTGCAGGTAAACACACCCATGGAAACTGTTATATCTCATAAGCTTGTTGCCAGGGCCCGGTGTGTACCACGGAGAAGTTACCTGAAGGTCCTGAGCACAAGCACGTTAAGTGAAAGGTGAAGGAGGATCTGGGGCTCTGTGGCTTTTAGAAGATGCTGGTTTTTTCACTTTGTTCATGTTATGAGAAAATTCCAGAAAAGGAACATCTGGACTTTGTGGAGAAGAGGGGGAGTTGGGTGCAGTCTGGACTGGTGTATGTAGGGATGGAGGTTTCTGGTTTTCTTTGGAATTTAAAGGGGAGTCCTCTTTTTCTCCTGCTGAGATCTGGGATGAATCCTCTTGTAGTTCTGACGTAGGCTCTTTCTGTGTCACCTTTCTGGCTATCTTTGTCTTGGCTTGGTCGGGCTGTACTGGTCTTGTTTAGGCACTGGTTGAGCTTTGTTTTGGGACAAAGCAGATGGTGCATGGTTCACAGAATAGAACATGTTTGATATCAGCCGTTTTGCGCCTAAACTATTGAGAGAGAAACCATCTCTGTTGAACAGATGTATCCTCTCCCAAAAGATGTTAAATTTGTCTATGAACATTACAGCTGTTTATTTGCCAAGGTCCAGCCAAGGATCAGCCATGGTGGTCCTCTGCTGCTCCTTGGTTGCTCCTTGGCTGGTCCTTGGCTTTTCCTTGGATGGTCCTTGGCTTGTCCTTGGATGGTCCTTGGCTTGTCCTTGGATGGTCCTTGGATGGTCCCTGGTTGTACCTTGGTTGACCCTTGTTTGCTCTTTGGTTTGCACTTGGTTGGTCCTTCGCTGGTCCTTAGCAGGTGTTTGCTTGGTCCGTGACTGGTTGGCTTGGTTGGTTCTTGGCTGTTCCTTGGTTGGTCCCCACTATCCTTGTTTGGTCTTTGGTTGGTCCTTGATTGGTTCTTGATTGGTTCTGGGTTGGTCCTTGGTTGATCATTTGCTGATCTGGTCCTTGGTCTGGTCCTTGGCTCATCCTTGGCTGGTTCTGGGTTTGTCCTTGGCTGGTTCTGGGCTTGTCCTTGGCTGGTTCTGGGCTTGTCCTTGGCTGGTTCTGGGCTTGTCCTTGGCTGGTCCTCGGTTTGTCCGTGGCTGGTCCTCGGTTTGTCCTTGGCTGACCCTTGTTTGCTCTTTGGTTTGCCCTTGGTTGGTCCTTGGCTGGTGTTTGCTTGGTCCGTGACTGGTCCTTGGTTGGTCCCCACTATCCTTGGATGATCATTTTCTGATCCTTGGCTGGTCCTTGGCTGAACCTTGGTCTGTCCTGAGCTGGTCCTTGGTTTGTCCTTGGCTTGTCTTTGGTTGGTACTTGGTGTCTCCTTGGCTGGCCCTTGGTTGGTCCATGGGTAGTCCATGGCTGGTCCTTGGCTTTTCCATGGCTGGTCCTTGGCTTTTCCATGGCTGGTCCTTGGCTTTTCCTTGGATGGTCCCTGCTTGGTCCCTCGCTCCTCCTTGACTGGTGCATTGCTGCTCCTTGGCTGGTCCTTGGATGGTCCTTGGCTGGTCGTGGTTGATTCTTGGCTGGTCCATGGTTTTGTGCCTGGCTGCTCATTGGTTGGTCCTTGGCTGGTCCCTGGTTGGTCTTTTTGGTGGCCCTGGCTGGTCAGCGGCCAAGGGCCAGCCATGGACAACCAAGGACCTATCAAGAGCAGGCCAGGCCAATCAAAGAGCAGCCAGGAGCAATCCAAAGCAGCCAGAGACAATCAAGGAGCCAGAAGGAAATCAAGGCAGCCAGGACCTGGAGGCAGCAACCAGCAGACTAGCCAAGGAGCAGCCATACACCAGCCCCTGGATGAGTCAGGGACAAACCAAGGACCAGCCCAGCTACCGGCCGTGGATCAGCCAAGGAGCACCCAAGAACAATCAGGACTAGCCAAGAACCAACCAAGGGCCAGCGAAGGACTAGCCAAGTACCAATCAAGGAGCAGTCAAGGTCCAGCCAAGGAAAGAGACAGGACTAGGACTACCAAGGACCAACCACTGACAAACCAAGGATCAATGGAGCAACCAAGGACCAATCAAGGTGCTGCCAAGTGCTTGCTTAGGACCAACCGTGTACCAGCCAAGGACCAGCAGAGGATCAGCCATGGACCAACCAAGGAAAGTGGGGACCAACCAAGGGCCAATCAAATAGCAAACAAGGGTCAACCAAGGAGCAACCAAGGACCAACCAACGACCTGCCAAGCACTAGCCAAGGACCATCCAAGGTAAGTGGGGACCAACCAAGGACCAATCTAGGAGTAGGCAACGGTCAACTGAGGACAAATCAAGGAGCAAGTAACAAGCAGCCATAGACTAGCCAAGAACCACCCAAGGACTAACGGTGGACTACCCAAGGACCAACCAAGGACCAGGTAAGGAGCAGCCAAGTACTTGCTAAGGACCAACCAAGGAGCAGCAAGGGCCAACGAAGGACCAACCTTGGACAAGCCAAGGACTGGCCAAGGGCCATCCAAGGTAAGTGAGGGACAAATCAAGGACCAGTGCAATGAGGGTAGCCATGGGACCAACCAAACACCAACCAAGGACCAGCAAAAGGACCAGCCAATGACCAATCAAGGAACAGAAGGCAAGGGTCAACTGAGGACCAATCAACGAGCACCCATGGACCAACCAAGGACCAGTCAAGGACACAAAGGGCCAACCAAGGAAAGAAGCCAATGATCCAAGGAATAGCCAGGCCAACCAAGGACCAACAAAGCAGGATGAACCAAGGACCAGCAATGATGGTCCAACCAAGGACCAGCCAAGTAACCAACAACAATAGCAGCCAAGGACCAACCAAGGACCAGCCATTGACCAGCAAATGACCAATCAAGGAGCAGTTATGGACCACCCAAGGACCAGCTAAGGACCAATCAAGGAGCAGCTAATGATCATCCAATGATCAACCATGGACCAACCATTTACCATCCAAGAACCAGCCATGGACCAGCCAAGGACCGGACAAGGACTAGCCAAGAACAAACCAAGGACTAGCCAAGGAAAGTGGGGACCAACCAAGGACCAGCCATGGACCAGCCAAGAGCAAGTAGGGACCAACCAAGGACCAGCCAAGAACAGCCAAGAAAAGTGGGGACCAACCAATGGCTAGCCAGGACCAACCAAGGAGCAGCCATGGACTCAGCCAAGAAAGGTGGGGACCAGCTAAGGACAAGCCATGGACCAGCCAAGAAAAGTGGGGACCAACCAAGGACAAGCCATGGACCAGCCAAGAAAAGTGGGGACCAACTAAGGGCTATTCAAGAACCAACCCAGGACCAGCCAAGGACCAACCAAGGAGCAGCCAAGGACCAGCCAAGGAAAAGCCTAGGACCATCCATGGACTAGCCAAGCAGCAGCCAAGGACCAGCCAAGGATGAGCCAAGGACAAACTAAAGACCAACCATGGACTAGCCAGGGACCAGCCATGGACAAGCCCTGGACCGGCCATGGACCGCAAGGAGACCAATTAAGGTGACCCCAAGGACCGATTAAGGTGCACCCAAGAGCAAGCTAAGGACCAACCAAAGAAAAAACAAAGGTCCAGCCAAGGACCAACAAAGGACCAGCCAAGAACAAGCCATGGACAAACCAAGGAGCAGCCAAGTGCTTACTAAGGACAAACCAAGGAGCAGCCAAGTGCTTACTAAGGACCAACCAAGGACCAGCCATGGACTAGCAAAGGACTGACCAAGGACCAACCGAGGACCAGCCATTGACCAGCCACAAGGACAAACCAAGGACCAATCAAGGAGCAGCCATAGGACCAACCAAGGACCAGCGATGGACTAGCAAAGGACCATCCAAAGTAATCAAGGATAAACCAAGGACTAATTACAGGCAGCCATGGACCAGCCAAGGACCGGCCATGGACCAACTGAAGAGCAGTCATAGACAAGCCAAGGAAAGGCCAGGGCCCAACCAAGGACACGCCAAGGGCCATCCAAGGTAAGTGGGGACCAACCAAGGACCAATCAAGGAGTAGCCAACGGTCAACCGAGGACAAATCAAGGACCAATTGAGGAGCAGCCATGGACCAAACAAGGACCAGAGATGCACTAGCCAAGGACCAACCAAGGTAAGTGGGGACCAATCAAGGAGTAGCATAGGTTCAACCAAGGACCAATCAAGGACCAATTAACAAGTAGCCATGGACCAGCAAAGGACCAACCAAGAACCAACCAAGGACCAACGATGGACTGGCCAAGGACCAACCAAGGACCAGCGATGGACTGGCCAAGAACCACCCAAGGACCAACCAGGACGATCCAAGGAGCACTCCAAGGAGCAGCCAAGGACCAACCATGGACTGGCCAAGGACCAGCCAAGAACCAGCCAAGGAGCAGCCAAAGACTAACAAAAGACCAACCAAGGAAAGTGGGGACAGACCAAGGACCAATCCAATAACCAAACAAGGGTCAAACCAAGGGAGCAACCAAGGAACAGCCATTGATCAGCTAAGGACCAGCCAAGTTAGAAGTGGGGACCAACCAGTAAGGACCAACCAAGGAGCAGCCATGGACCAACCAAGGACCAGAGATGGACCAGCCAAGGACCAACCAAGGTAGCCAACAAAGGACCAACCAAGGACCAGCATAAGGACCAACCAAGGACCACCACGGAAACAGTAGACCCAGCCATGGACCAACCAAGGACCAACCAAGGACCAGCCAAGGACCAATCAAAAGGACCAAACAAGGGACCAGCCAAGGACTAGCCAAGGACCAACCAAGGTAAGCCAAGGATCAAACCAATGACCAACCAAGGAGAAGCCAAGGGTCAACTGAAGACCAATCAAGGAGCAGCCAAGGACCAGCCAAGGACCAATCTAAGGACACTAACCAAGGACCAACCAAAGACCAACCAATGACCAGCCAAGGACAACAAAGGATCAGCCAAGGACCAGCCAATTGACCAGCCAGGGACTAACCAAGGAGCAGCCAAGGGTCCACCAGCCAAGGGCCAACCAAGGACCAGCCAAGGACCAGCCATGGACCAATCAAGGAGCAGCCATAGACTAGCCAAGAAGCAACTAAAGGACCAGCCAGGAATCAGCCAAGGACCAATCAAGGAGCAGCCAAGGACCAGCCAAGGACCAACCAAGGAAAAACCAAGGACCAGCCAAGGACTAACCAAGGAGCAGCCAAGTACCAACCAAGGACCAGCCAAGAACAAGCCAAGGACCAACCAAGGACCAGCCATGGACCAGCCAAGAAAAGTCAAGGACCAACCAAGGAGCAGCCAAGGACCAGCCAAGGAAAAGCCAAGGAGGCAGCCAAGGACCATCCATGAACCAGCCAAGGACCAGCCAAGGGACGAGCCAAGGACCAACTAAAGACCAACCATTGAGACCAGCCAAGGACCAGCTAAGGACCAGCCAAGGACCAACCAAGGAGCAGCCAAGAGCCAGCCAAGGAGTGGGGGCCAGCAAAAGACCAAACAAGGTCCAGCCAAGGAGCAACCAAGGACCAACCAAGAACAACCATGGACCAATCAAGGAGAGCAGCCAAGGACCAGCAAAGGACAAGCCAAGGAAGCAGCCAATGACCAACCAAGGAGCAATTAAGGAGCAGCCGTGGACCAGCGAAGGACCAGCCATGGACCAGCCAAGGAAAGTTGGGACCAGCCAAGGGCTAGTTCAAGAACCAACCAAGGACCAGCCAAGGGACCAACCAAGGACCAACCAAGGACCAGCCAAGGACCAGCCAAGGAGCAGCCAAGGACCAAGCAAGGAGCAGCCAAGGACCAACCATGGACTAGCAAGGGACAACCAAGGACCAACCGAGGACCAGCCAGGACCAGCCAAGGACCAGCCATGGACCAACCAAGGACCAATCAAGGATCAGCCATACGACCAACCAAGGACCAAACAAGGACCAGCCAAGGAACATCCAAGGACCAACCGGGATAAACCAAGGACCATTACAGGCAGCCATGGACCAACCAAGGACCGGCCATGGACCAACTGAAGAGCAGTCATGGACAAGCCAAGGAAAGGCCAGGGACCAACCAAGGACACGCCAAGGACCATCCAAGGTAAGTGGGGACCAACCAAGGACCAGCCAAGGAGTAGCCAACGGACCAACCAAGGACCAATCAAGGACCAACCAACGAGCAGCCAAGGACCAAACAAGGACCAGCCAAGCACCAGCCAAGGACCAACCAAGGTAAGCCAAGGACCAATCAAGGAGTAGCATAGGACCCAACCAAGGACCAATCAAGGACCAAATTAACAACCAGCCATGGACCAGCAAGGACCAACCAAGAACCAACCAAGGACCAACGATGGACTGGCCAAGAACCAGCCAAGGACCAGCGATGGACTGGCCAAGAACCGCATCAAGGATCAGCCAATGGACTGGCCAAGGAGCAGCCAAGGACCAGCCAATGGACACAGCCAAGGACCAACAAGGAGCCAAGGAGCAGCCAAAGACTAACAAAAGACCAACCAAGGAAAGTGGGGACAGACCATAGGGCCAATCAAAGAGCAAACAAGGGTCAACCAAGGAGCAACCAAGGAACCGCCAAGAACCAGCCAAGGACCGTCAAGTGTTAAGTAAGGACCAACCAAGGACCAGTTAAGGAGCAGCCATGGACCAAACAAGTACCAGCCATGCACTAGCCAAGGACCAACCAAGGTAAGTGAGGACCAATCAAGCAGACCAACCATAGGTTAAACCAAGGACCAATTAACAGGTAGCCAATGGACCAGCCAAGGACCAGCCAAGGACAAGCAAAGGACCAGCCAAAAGAGAAAACAAGGGACCAACCAAGGTCTAGCTAAGGACCAACCAAGGACCAGTGGGGATCAGCCAAGGACCAATAAAGGAGAAGCCAAGGGTCAGTCAAGGAGCACCAATCAACGACCAACCATGGACCAACCAAGGACCAGCCATACACCAACCAAGGAAAAGAACAAAGAGCAAACTTGGTCTGGCCCCAGGGACCAACCAAGGAACAGCCAAAGGATGAACCAAGGACCAGCAATTGTCCAACCAAGGGCTAGTTAAGTAACCAACAAATAGCAGCCAAGGGACCAACCAAGGACCAGCCATTGACCAATCAAAGGAGCAATCCAGGAGCAGTTACAAGACCAGCCAAGAAGCATCCAAGGACCAGCCAAGGACCAATCAAGGACCAGCCAAGGACCAGCTAAGGATCAGCCAATGACCAACCAAGGAAAAGCCTTGGACCAGCCAGGACATATCAAGGAGCAAGTGGGACCAACCAAGGACTAGCCAAGGGCAAGCTGGGGATCAACCAAGGACCAGCCAAGGACCCAGCCAAGAAAAGTGGGGACCCAAAAGAAGGAGCAGCAAGGACCAGCTAAGGACCAGCCAAGGAGCAGCCAAGGACCAGCCAAGGACTTGCCAAGCAGCAGCCAAGGACCAGCCAAGGACAAACTAAGGACCAGCCATTGACAAGCCAAGGACCAGCTAAAGGACAACAATGGACCAACCAAGGACCAGCCAAGAGCAGCCAGGACCAACCAAGGACAAAACAAGGACCAGCCAAGGAGCAACCAAGGACCAACCAAGAACAAGCCAAGGACAAATCAAGGAGCAGCCAAAGACTTACCAAGGAACAACCAAGGAGCAGCCAATGACCAGCCAAGGACAAGTTAAGGACCAGCCAAGGACCAACCAAGAACCAGCCATGGACCAGCCAAGGAGCAGAAAATCAAGGACCAGCTAAGGACCAATCAAGAAGCAACCAAGGACCAGCTAAGGAGCAGCCAAGGACCAGCCAAGGACCAGCCAAGGACCAACCAAGGAGCAACCAAGGACCAACCAAGGCACAGCCAAGGACCAGCCAAGGACTAGCAAGGACCAACCAAGGACCAATCAAGACCAGCCAGGGACCAGCCAAGGACCAGCCAATGGACCAACCAAGGACCAATCAAGGAGCAACCAAGGACCAACCAAGGACCAGCCATGGACTAGTGGACCACCAAAGACAAGTTGGGATAAACCAAGGACCAAGTACAGGACAAGCCAAGGACCAACCAAGGACCAGCCATGGACCAACCAAGGACCAGTCAAGGACCAAGCCAAGGACCAGCCAAAGACCAACCAAGGACCAACCAAGGACCACGCCAGGGCCCAACAAAGGAGGTAAGTGGGAACCAACCAAGGACCAATCAAGGAGCAGCCAAGGGTCAACTAAGGACCAGCCAAGGACCAACCAAAGAGCAGCCAAGGACCAAGCCAAGGACCAGCAAGGACATGCCAAGGACTGGCCAAGGACCAACCAAGGTAAGTGGGGACCAACCAAGGACCAATCATAGGACCAACCAAGGACCAATCAAGGACCAATCAAGGACCAGCCAAGGAACAGCCAAGGACCAGCCAAGGACCAACCAAGGACCAATCATGGATCAGCCAGAACCACCAAGGACCAGCGATGGACGAAAGCCAAGAACCACCCAAGGACCAGCCATGGACTGGCCAAGAACCACCCAAGGACCAATGAAGGACTGGCCAAGGACCAACCAAGGACCAACCAAGGACTGGCCAAGGACCAGCCATGGACTGGCCAAGGACCACTAAGGACCAGCCAAGGACCAGCCAAGGACCAGCCAAGGACCAACCAAGGACCAATTAACAACTAGCCATGGACCAGCCAAGGACCAACCAAGGACCAACCAAGGACCAGCCAAGGAAAGTGGGGACTGATCCAAGGATCTCAGCCAAGGACCCCAAGTGGGGACAGCCAAGGACCAACAAAAGACCAGCCAAGGGTCAGCCAGGGGGACCAATCAACGAGCCAGCAGCCATGGACCAGCCAAGGACCAAGTCATACACCAACCAAGGACCAAACAAGGACCAGCCAAGGACCAGCCAAGGACCAACCAAGGATGAACCAAGGACCAGCAATTGTCCACCAAGGGCCAGCCAAGGACCAACAAGGAGCAGCCAAGAACCGGACCAAGGACCAGCCAAGGACCAGCAAAGGACCAATCAAGGAGCAGCCAAGGGAACAACTCAAGGACCAGCCAAGTACCATCCAAGGACCAACCAAGGACCAGCCAAGGACCAGCCAAAAACAAACCAAGGACCAGCCATGGACCAGCCAAAAAGAAAAGTAGGGGAGCAGGAGCAGCCAAGGAGCAGCCAAGGACCAGCCAAGGACAGCCAAGGACCAGCCAAGGACCAGCCCAAGGACCAACCAAGGACCAACCAAGGAGCAACCAAGGACCAGCCAAGGACCAACCAAGGACAAGCACTGGACCAGCCATGGACCACCCAAGGACCAATAAGGTGCACCCAAGAGCAAGCTAAGGACCAACCAAAAAGGAAAAAACAAGGTCCAGCCAAGGACCAACAAAAGGACCAGCCAAGGACAAGCCATGGACAAGCCAAGGAGCAGCCAAGGACCTTACAAGGACAAGCCAAGGAGCAGCCATGGACCAGCCAAGGACTAAGCCAAGGAGCAGCCATGGACCAGCCAAGGACCAGCCATGGACTAGCAGCCAACTGGCCTTGGACCAGCCAGGGACATATCCAAGGAGCAGCCAAGGACCAATCAAGGAGCAACCAGGGACCAGCCAAGGGCAAGCTAAGGAAAAACCAAGGACCAGCCAAGGTCAAGCCAAGGACCATCAAAGAAAAAGCCAAGGACCAGCCAAGGACCAACCAAGACCAGCAAAGGACAAGCCAAAGGACCAACCAAGAAGCAGCCAAGGACAACCGACAGGACCAGCGATGGACTAGCCAAGGACAGAACAACCAAGGAACAGCCATGGACCAACCATGGACCAGCCATGGAGCAGCCAAGGACCACCCAAGGACCAATCAAGGAGCAGTCAAGGGCAAACCAAGGATCAACCTCAGGACCAGCCAAGGACGTGCCAGGGACCAACCAAAGAGCAACCATGGACAAGCCAAGGACCAGCCAAGGACCAGCCAAGTACCAGCCAAGGACCAGCCAAGGACCAGCGAAGGAGACCAGCAAGGACCAAGCCAAGGACCAACCAAGGACCAGCCATGGACCAAGCAAAGGACCAGCCAAGTGACCAGCCAAGGACCAACCAAAGGCAGCCAAGGACCAGCCAAGGACCAACCAAGGACCAATCAAAGAGCAGCCAAGGCACCAGCCAAGGACCAACCAAGGACCAGCCAAGGATACCAGCCAAGGACCAATCAAGGACCAGCCAAGGACCAGCCAAGGACCAACAAGGACAAAGTGGGGACCAACCAAGGACCAGCCATGGACCAGCCAAGGAAAAGCTAGGGACCAACCAAGGACCATCCCAAGGACCAACCAAGGACCACCAAGGACCAATCAAGGACCAGCCAAGGACCAGCAAGGACCAGCCAAGGACCAGCCAAGGACCAGCCAAGAGCAGCCAAGGACCAATCCAAGGACCAGCCAAGGATCAGCAAGGACCAGCAAAGAACCAACCAAGGACCACCAAGGACCAGCCAAGGACCAATCAAGGAGCAGCCAAGGACAAGCAAAGACCAGCCAGCAGACTAGCCAAGGACCACCAAGGACAAACCAAGGACTAGCCAAGGACCAGCCAAGGTTTGTGGGACCATCCAAGGACCAACCAAGGAGTAGCCAAGGACCAGCCAAGGACCAGCCAAGAACCAAGCCAAGGACCAGCCATGGACAAGCCAAGGACCAGCCAAGGACCAGCCAAGGACCAGCCAAGGACCAGCCATTGACCAACCAAGGACCAATCAAGGACCAGCCAAGGACCAGCCAAGGACCAGCCAAGGATAAACCAAGGACCAACCAAGGAGCAGCCAAGGTTAAACCAAGGACCAACCAAGGGGTAGCCATTGACCCAGCCAAGGACCAGCCAAGGACCAGCCAAGGACCAGCCAAGGATCAGCCAAGGACCAGCCCAAGACCAGCCAAGGACCAAGTGGGGACTGGGGACCAAGAAGGCCAAGCCAAAGAACAGTCAAGGACCAGCCAAGACCAGCCAAGGACCAGCCAAGGATCAAAGCCAAGGACCAGCCATGGAGAAGCCAAGGACCAACAAGGACCAGGACCAAGGACCAGCCAAGGACCAACCAAGGACCAATCAAGGTCAAGCCAAGGACCAGCCAAGGAGCAGCCAAGGACCAACCAAGGACCAGCCAAGGAGGACAGCCAAGGACCAACCAAGGAGCAGTCAAGGACCAACAAAGGACCAGCCAAGGACCCAAGCAGGACCATCCAAGGACCAGCCGAGGACCAGCCATGGACCAACCAAGGACCAACCAAGGGAGCAGCCAAGGACCAATCAAGGAGCAGCCAAGGACCTGCCAAGGAGCAACCAAGGACCAGCCAAGTAAGCAGCCAAGGACCAACCAAGGTAAGTGGGGACCAGCCAAGGACCAATCAAGGAGCAGCCAAGGAACAGCCAAGGACCAGCCGAACCAAGCCAAAGACCAGCCAAGGACCACCAAGGACCAACCAAGAACCAGCCAAAGACAACCAGCCATGGACCAGCCAGGACAAACCAAGGACCAATGAAGGACAAGCAGCAAGGACTAAGCAAAGGATGACTCAGCCAAGGGACTAGCCAAGAAGGCAAGCCAAGGACCAACCAAGGAGCCAACTAGGACCAGCACCAGGACCAGCCCAAGGACAGCCAAGGACCAGCCCAAGGATCAGCCAAGGACCAACCAAGGACCAATCAAGGACCAGCCAAAGCCAAAAGGGACCAGCAAAGAACCAGCCCAGGACCAATCAAGGACCAACCTAAGGACCAGCCAAGGACCAGCCAAGGACCAGCCAAGGACAAACCAAGGACCAGCCAAGCCAATCAAAGACCAACCACAAGGACCAGGACCAATCCAGGACCAACCAAGGACCAGCCAAGGACCAGCCAAGGACCAACCAAGGACCAGCCAAGGACCAACCAAGGAGCAAGGACCTTACTAAGGACCAATCAAGGAGCAGCCAAGTGCCAGCCAAGGACCAACCAAGGAGCAGCCAAGTACCATACTAAGAGCCAACCAAGGACCAACTAAGGACCAGCCAAGGACCAACCATGGACCAATTAAGGAACCAACCAAGGACTAGCCAAGGACCAGCCAAGGACCAGCCAAGGACCAACCAAGGACCAATAAAGGAGCAGCCATGGACCAAGCCAAGGACCAGCCATGACCATAGCCAAGGACAAACCAAGGAGCAGCTGGCACCAATCCAAGGACAAGCCAAGCCAGCCAAGGCCAAGTGATCAATTAAGGACCAGCCAATGCCAGCCAAGGACCAGCCATGGACCAGAAAATCAAGGAGCAACCAAGGACCAGCCAAGGACCAACCAAAGGACCAGCCAAGGAAAGTGGGGACTGATGCAAGGAGCAGCCAAGGGCAGCAACCAAGGGTCAGCCAAGGACCAGCCAAGGACCAATCAAGGAGCAGCCAAGACCAATCAAGGACCAGCCAAGGAGCAGCCAGGACCAATCAAAGACCAGCCATGGAGCAACCAAGGACCAGCCAGCACACTAAACAAGGAAAGGACAATGATCAAACAATGACCAACCAAGGACCAGCAAAGGATGAACCAAGGACCATCGATGGTCCAACCAAGGACTAGTCAAGTAACAGCCAAATAGCAGCCAAAGGCCAACCAAGGACCAGCCTTTGACCAGCAAAGGACCAATCAAAGAGCAGTTATAGACCAGCAAGGACCAACCAAGGACCAGCTGAAGGATCAGCCAAGGATCAACCAAGGACCAGCCAAGGACCAATCAAGGACCAGCCAAGGACCAACCAAGGACCACCAAGGACCAACCAGGGACCAGCCAAGGACCAGCCATGGACCAGCCAAGAACCAACCAAGGACAAGCCAAGGACCAGACAAAGACTCAGCCAAGAACCAACCAAGGACAGCAACCAAAGAAAAGTGGTGACCAACCAAGGACCAGCCAAGGACCAGCCAAGGACCAGCCAATGACCAACCAAGGACCAGCCATGGACCAGCCAAGAAAAAGGACCAACCAAGGACCAGCCAAGGACCAGCCAAGGACCAAGCCAAGGACCAGCCAAGGACCAACCCAAGGACCAGCCAAGGACCAGCCAAGGACCAGCCAAGGACCAACCAAGGATCAGCCAAGGACCAGCCAAGGACCAAGCCAAGGAGCAGCCAAGGACCAACCAAGGACCAGCCATGGACCAACCAAGGACCAGCCAAGGACAAAACCAAGGACCAACCAAGGACCAGCCAAGGACCAACCAAGGAGCAGCCAAGGACCAACCAAGGACCAAGCCAAGGACCAACCAAGGACCAGCCAAGGACCAGCCAAGGACCAGCCAAGGACCAGCCAAGGACCAACCAAGGACAAAATCCAAGGACCAGCCAAGGACCAGCCAAGGACCAACCAAGGACCAGCCAAGGACCAACCATGGACAAGCCAAGGAGCAGCCAAGGAGCAACCAAGGACCAGCCAAGGACCAACCAAGGACCAGCCAAAGGACCAGCCAAGGACCAACCAAGGACCAGCCAAGGATCAACCAAGGACCAACCAAGGACCAACCAAGGACCAAGCCAAGGACCAACCAAGGACCAGCAAGGACCAGCCAAGGACCAACCAAGGACCAGCCAAGGACCGGCCAATGAAGGACCAACCAAGGACCAGCCAAAGACCAGCGCAAGCTAAGGACCAACCACAAGGACCAGCCAAGGACCAACCAAGGACCAGCCAAGGACCAGCCAAGGACCAGCCAAGGACCAGCCAAGGAACAGCCAAGGACCAGCCAGGATGGACCAATGCCGGTAAGGGGACCATCCAAGGACCAATCAAGGAGCAGCCAAGTTTCAACCTCAAGGACCAACCAAGGATCAGCCAAGGACCAGCCATGGACCAGCCAAGGACCAGCCAAGGACCAACCAAGGACCAGTGCTGTTACAAGGAGCAGCCAAGGATCCAGCCAAGGACCAGCCAAGGACAAACCAGGGACCAGCCAAGGACCAGCCAAGGACCAGCCAAGGACAATTCAAGGAGCAGCCAAGGACCAGCCAAGGATGCAGCCAAGGATCAGCCAAGGACCAGCCAGGACCAACCAAGGACCAAGCCAAGGACCAGCCATGGACCAGCCAAGGACCAGCCAAAGGACCCAACCAAGGACCAGCCAAGGACCAACCAAGGACCAGCCAAGGACCAACCCAAGGATAAGCCAAGGACCAGCCAAGGACCAGGCCAAGGACCAGCCAAGGAGCAGCCAAGGACCAGCCAAGGACCAGCCAGGACCAACCAAGGAGCAGCAAGGGACCAACCAAGGACCAACCAAGGATCAGCCAAGGCGAGTAGCCATGGACCAACCAAGGACCAGCCAAGGAGCACCAAGGACCAATCCAAGGAGCAGCCAAGGACCATACAAAAGACAAGCCAAGGACCAACCATGGTGACCAGCCAAGGACCAACCAAATCCAGCATGCCAACCAAGGACCAGCCAAGGACCAACCAAGGACCAACCAAGGACCAACCAATGACCAGTCTAGGACCAGCCAAGGACCAGGACCAAGGACCAACCAAGGACCAAGCCAAGGACCAGCCAAGGACCAACCAAAGACCAGCGTAAGTGGACCCAACCAATGACCAACCAAGGACCAGCCAAGGACCAAGCCAGGACCAGTCCAAGGACCAATCAAGGAGGCACCCAAGGACCCAGCCAAGGACCAGCCAACGGACCAACCAAGGACCAACCCAAGTGACCGGCAAGGACCAGCCAAGGAGCAGCCAAGGACCAGGCCAAGGACCAGCAGAGGACATCAACCGGAGACCCAGCCAGGACCAGCCAAGGGATCAAGGACCAGCCAAGGACCAAGCAAAGGACCAGCCAAGGACCAGCAAGGACCAATCAAGGACCAGCCAAGGACCAGCCAAGGACCAGCCAAGGACCAAGGACCAGCAGGACCAACCAGGAGGAAAATCAAAGAACCAGCCAAGGACCAACCAAGGACCAACCAACCAAGGACCAACCAAGGAAAAGCCAAGGACCAGCCAAGGACCAGCTAAGGACCAACCAAGGACCAACAAAAGACCAACCAAGGATCAATACAAGGACCAGCCAAGGACCAACCAAAAGAAAGCCAAGGACCAGCCAAGGACCAATCAACCAAAGACCAGCCAAGGGACAAACAAGGAAGCCAAGAGGACCAATCAAGGACCAGCCAAGGACCAGCCAAGGATCAATCAAGGAGCAGCCAAGGACCAGCAAAGGACCAGCCAAGGACCATCAAGGACCAGCCAAGGATCAAGCCAAGGACCAGCCAAGGATCATCCAAAGGACCAGCCAAGGACCAGCAAGAGGACCAGCCAAGGACCAGCCAGGGACCAGCCATGGGATCAACCAAGGATCAGCCAAGGACCAGCCAAGGGACCAGCCAAGGACCAGTGGGGACCAGCCAAGGGCCAACCAAGGACCAGCCAAGGACCAACCAAGGACCAGCCAAGGACCAGCCATGGAGCCCAGCCAAGGACCAACCAAGGACCAGCCAAGGGCAAGCCAAGGACTCAGCCAAGGACCATGCCAAGGACCAACCAAGGACATGCCAAGGACCAACAAGGACCAACCAGGGACGCAAACCAAGGACCATCAAGGCCAGTCAAGGACCAATCAAGGACCAACCAAGGACCAACAAACCAGGACCAGCCAATTGAACAAGCCAAGGACCAGCCAAGGACCAGCCAAGGATCAACCAAGGACCAATCAAGGACCAGCCAAGAGCAAGCCAAGGACCAGCCAAGGATCAACCATGGACCAGCCAAGGACCGCAACCAAGGATCAATCAAGGACCAGCCAGGGTAATCTTGCTAGGACCAACCACAAAGGAACCAAGCCAAGGACCATCCAAGGACCAGCCAAGGAATCAAGCAAGGACCACCAGCCACAGCCAAGGACCCTCCAAGGACCAGCCAAGCTGGGACCAGCCAAGCACCAATGCCAAGGACCAGCCAAGGACCAACCAAGGACCAGACAAGACCAACCAAGGACCAGCCAATGGACCATACAAGGACCAACCAAGGACCAGCCAAGGACCAACCAAGGACCAACCAAGGAGCAGCCAAGGACCAACCAAGGACCAGCCAAATACCAGCCAAGGAAAAGCCTGGGACCATCCATGGACCAACCAAGGAGTAGCCAAGGACCAACCAAGGACCAGCCATCCACCAGCCAAGGACCAGCCAGGGCTCATGAGAGGACCAGGCCAGGACCAGCCAAGGACCAGCCAAAGCCAGGACCAGCCCAGGACCAGCCGTGACCAACCAAGGCCAAGGACCATCCAAGACCAGCCAAGAAACAGCCAAGGACTAAGGACCAGCCAAGGACCATCCAAGGAATCAACCAAGGATCAACTAAGGACCAAGGACCAAGCAAGGACCAACCAAGGACCAGCCAAAGAAAGTCAGGACCAACCAAGGACCAGCCAAGGACCAACCAAGGACCAGCCAATGAAGGACCAACCAAGGACCAGCCAAGGAACAGCCAAGGACCAGCCAACCAAGGACTAGCCAAAGGATCCATCCAAGGTAAGCTGAAGGACCAACCAAGGACCAATCAAGGACCAGCCAAGGAGCAGCCAAAGACCAATCAAGGGCAAGCAGTGGACCACCCAAGGACCAGCCAAGGGATAAATCAAGGACCAGCCAAGGACCAGCCAAGGACCAGCCAAGGACCAACCAAGGAGCAGCCAAGGACCAATCCAAGCAGATCAGTGACCTAAGGACCAACCAAGGACCAACCAAGGACCAACCAAGGACCAGCCAAGGACCAACCAAGGACCAAGCCATGGAGCACCCAAGGACCAATCCAAGGAGCCAGCCTAGGACCAACCAAGGACCAGCTAAGGACCAGCCAAGGATCAACCAAGGACCAGCCAAGGACCAACCAAGGACCAACCAAAGACCAACCAAGGAGCAGGAAAAGCCAAGGACCAATTGCAGGACCAATCAAGTAGCACCAATCAAGGAGCAACCAAGGACCAGCCAAGAACCAGCTGAAGGACCAGCCAAAGGACCAGGACCAAACCATGGACCAACCAAGGAGCAGCCAAGGACCATCCAAGGAACCAGCTTCAAGGAGCAGCGATGGACTAGCCAAGGACCATCCAAGCGAAAGTGGGGACCAGCCAAGGACCAATCAAGGAGGCAGCCGTTAGACCAGCCAACCAAGGACCAGCCAAGGACCAGCCAAGGAGCAGCAAAGGATCAACCAACGAACAAACCAAGGACCAGCCAAGGACCAGCCATGGAAAAGCAAGGACGAGCCATGGACTACCTATGGACCAACCAAGGACAAACCAAGGACCAACAAAGGACCAGCCATGGACCAACCAAAGATAACTCAAGGAGCAGCCAAGGACCAATCAAAGAGCAGCCAAGTGCTTGCTAAGGA
>JAGKQL010000859.1:0-53238 GCA_018398635.1 Cyprinodon brontotheroides
CTTTTTGCCTTTTTTTCTTGACTTGTTAACTTTTTTTTTTTTCTATTATTTACAGAAGGTAATATATCATTCAAGGGTTTGTGTAATTGGTCAAATACCAAAGTAAGATGTGCAGCATGTAGTTGTGTCTTTCTGAATGACTGGATACAATTCTTTTAGCTTCTATACCTCACTAGAACATTTTGTCAAAAAGTCCATTTGAAGGTGTGTGGAAGGGTTCAAAACTGTAACTTACCCTATAAAGTAGGGGTGGGTATTGGAAAAGAAGTCATGACTCGACCGAACCACGATTCACATGCTACGATGTTATTCTACCACGCATGCATCATGATACTTGAAATATTGTGATGCATTGTAGATATTTTCACTGAACACTGTAAGAAAAGATACAGCCCTTACCAGTGGCTGACTGGCTGGGGTGATCTGGATCGCGGTTCAATTGATACATAACTGAAAGCAGTTGAATTCATACATAGCTGTATTTATTGAAACCACTTTTTGGAGGTGTTGCCATGAAAACAAATACTGGACACAAATATTACTATTACTGGCCTGACACACTGACAAAAAGATCTTTAGATTCATATCAAATTCATTAAAAAGAACAAAATAAGAATAATCAGTGCCGCTTACGGCCCCTGCGGTCCTTTTAAACCAATAAAATGAAAAACATTCAACTGTATATTTCCCTTTGCAAATTACGCGGCATCATATCACTGCTTACCTTCTTTGTTTTTAAAGCCAAAATGCATCCAAAGCATCTGACTTGAAATGTGATGGAGCCCTGGGCTTAATTTTCAGTGTCCTCCATGTTTTATTATGACTCGCCGCAGTATCCCACGGCCGAAATGCTTGTGACACAAAGCAGCTGGCTGCCAACACATCCAAGATAGGCCATCTGGGTTGGACTGGAAGTTGTATTCCACTTGGAGAAGGATGTGCGCCAAACCATTCATGTATTTTATTTGTTCATTTTTTTTTTTTAGTAAATCCATTCTAAAGGCAAGAATCGATGCAGTAGATCACAAAAATTAGAATCACATGCATCATATGACGATTATAGTACCAACCCTTACTATAAAAGGGCTCCAGGTATCCATATATTTATTTTATTTATAATGTATTAATTTGAAGAAATATTTATTTTTTATATAATACTTTGTTTTAAGATATATTTATAGCCCTAAATAAAAAGGTTGTTAAATAACAGCAAAGAAACACACAAAATAATCAAAATACATTAATTACTACAGTGTTAAAAAAGCAAAACATTATATATTTAAACACATAAACATTTCTTGTAATCAATCAATGAATAATAAACAAATGCATACAGACAAAAAATAAAGAATACCATTTCGGAGTACATAAAGTTTTAGTTTCTATCCTATTATTGAATGTTAACTAACAACTTTCCATATCAATGACGTGAGTCTCAGGAAAAGTTTGAGAAGATGGGAAATAAAGGTCCAGCTGGACCTCACTGAATCAAAGCGGGTCCCTGGACCTGCAGTTCTTCACGCCTCAGACTCGGTGGACGGGAAGTTTCATTCTGTCCAAACCAGCCTTGGGGTGTTGGTGGAGATTCTCAGTCATCCAGGTCACAATCATTCTAAAAAGTTAAAGTTAAAAAAACAAAAAAATGTTCCAAGTTTGAAGACGTTTCAATTGTATCGCTGCGTTGTAGGTTTTTGAGAGTCCACCCTCTCTGTTAGGGATGTCTCCTCACTGAGAGACTGGCTCTTTCATCTGGCATGGGTTTTGGGTGTCGTTGTTCCTTTACTGAATTCAGAACCAAAATCCAGTATGATCTCTACAGCAGGTTCCACACAAGGTCAAATCAAAGCTTTCTGGAAAGATTAATATACAAAGGTCAATGGAGAGCACCTCTTTAAGCCTTTTGTTCCTATTTACAGAAAGATGTTTTTTAAAAAACAAAACCTTAAAGGAAACCCCATCTGAGGCAAGTAAATATAATGATGCGTGATGAATGTATGATCTGCCTTTTTATAATTATTGGTTTGCTCTGATTTCAGGTGACAATGAAGACCTTACAGAAGAATTCTAAGCATTCCAGAAACCTGGAATTATGTGAGGGTATTTTTTTTTTTTCTTAATCTGTTTCTGGATTGGTCTGCTTTTCCAATGTATTCCTAGCATGCTTCTTTTTTTCTCTAAGCCTTTGATATTATCACTTACTAAAGCTAGTCTCTGTAATAGCTGATGTGTCCAATAACATTTGACTGTATTTCTTATAAAGGGGAGAAATACTGGGAATTCCAGTATGCATTTACGGTGATTTTTGATAATAAAGGTAGTTGATAAAAGAAGGCAACTGTTGTTTTCTTATCTTTGTAATTTAGGATGTTCTTAATGATAATACTTAAACATGTAGTAGTGATGTGGAATATGCTAATCCTCCTGGCCCAGTTCTAGGTGGGTTTTAGATGTTTGTGTGGAAGTGGATGGAGTTGTCTGATGCATTATGATGATTTACATTATATTATATTTACATTTGAGCAGAAGTTTTCAGCCTTAGAAGTGCAGAAACTGCTGACTCCGGTAAATATGGACATCTGCTTTTTCATGAACGTCAACTCTTATCTTAGTTGCATAATTTTTATTTCATTTGTTGTGCATTTGATTTAAATGTTTGCTCATATTTTTACTATTCATATATATTAATCTTGAGGTCACGCCACAGCAATATTAACAATCTATACAAACAAAGGAAGTCAAACTACTTGCTCGCTGGTCCAGAAACGGCCTGTTTTTCTAGCAGAAGTTGATGATCAAACTTAAAGTCTCAGATTGGGCATACCTGAGACTCAGCATTAGCAGAGTTCATGGCCAGTGTTTAAATAATCCTAATCCAGATCTCAGAGGACCTCATGTGATTGAAGAACACCTTCTGTGGGGACTCTTTAAAATCCCTCCTTACTTGCATTCTCTAAATATTTAAACAACTCTTCATACCTTCTCCATGAATTCAATAAACTTGTACCATAGAAACAATAATGGCATGAAAAAAAATGGAACCACCAGGTTGCTCCAAAGCTTTCTGCCTCCATCTGTAATGAGAGTTATAACTGCTAATAGAGGTTATTCTCTATTAACACAGTTATTGGTTAACTTTTCTGGAACAGTTTTTCCTATTATCTGCATAGCTGTCTCAGAGGTACTCCATAACAAAAATTACATGTTTAGATTTGAAGAAAACTCGTCAGCAAGCAATGATCAATGGATCATTATTTATACCTAAACTAACACGCTCACAGTGACGTCAATGGTGCGGTAAGCCTAGCGCCATTCTCCACCCTTAAAGCAAAATCAGTGGGAAACTACTAGATACATCTGCAATCAACAGCCTCACCACGGAAGATTTCCAGAGGACTTCACCATTGAAATTCACCAGAGCTATAGTGAAATCCGACAATGTCCACGCAGTATGGCAGCGCTGGATGTTGGAATACATTGGGTAAAAAGTGAAAAAAAAAAAGTGTTATTTCACCTTTCTGATTCCTGATCCCTCCACGACGTGGTTGGTCGCTGGATTGCCAACTCTGAAGAGGGAGGGATTTGCCATCGAACTTCTGGCCAGAGAAAAACACGTAATATGTAGCCAACATTTGGAAGATAAATGTTTTCTAAGATGACTTGGATAATAGCGCCAGAAAACACCAGATACAGCACTGGGACTTGATCAACAGCCGACACCGCGACCGCGGACGTCACAAACCAGTAGGTGGCAGTAGTGTTCTTTTGACAAACATGGATGCCTCCACTAAAAATGAAAAATTACCTTAATGAAAACACTTCTATAATTTATTGAACAGTAGGTAATAATTTAATTTTCAAAGTACTTTCAGAAGTTTGAATTCTGGTCATGACCAAACTTTAAGAAAATGTGCAAAGTTTTTTTATTGATCCTAAAGCTTCGTAGTGAAATATACAAGAGGCACTCTGGAATTCTAAAGGGATGGAAAAGGACCAGGAAACTGATCCTCTTTTTGGCATAATATGAGTCTTGTGAACATAAAACAGTATCCAAAGAGACAGTCATTGCCACCTTCATGGAGGACAAGTATTGACAGAAACCTGTGCAATCAGAAACTGAATCTACTCTGTGAATCTTGCAACTTAAAAACAATTGTAAACTAGAAATAAAAAGTATGTTCTCCGCTTATTTAAACCCATCTGCATTTTGAATGAAAAACGCAGAAAAGTCGGTCATTTTCCAAATTCAAACTTCTGAAAGATCCAGAAGCAAAACATCCATATGTATACAGTGCATCCAGATGTATACGGTGCATCCAGATGTATATGGTGGATGGTAAAATGAAGGAGATTGCATCAGATGACTTATATATCGGGTATCTTATGTCCACAAAAAATGGTGGCATCAGATGTAGTTTTTGATCTGCTAAATTGTAAAACCGTTGCATCCAGATCAATTCAGTTTATTTATATACCCAGTTTCACAACATGCCATCTCAAGGCAGATGTATACAGTTCAACCAGAAAATACAGTCAAATTTATTCAAGGTGACTTATATATGTACGGTATCTTATGTACCAACAAAAATGGTGGCAGGTAGGTGCGGTTTTTGATGCTGTTGTCAGATGGCAGGTTTGAGATTCATTTCAATTCAGTTTTGGCTATATAGCATAGAAATTCACAACAAGTCATCTCAAGAAGGCACTTTACAAGTTCAGCCGGATGTACGGTCGGGTTGTACAGGATCTAGGAAGATTGGTTTTTTTAAGCTCTGGTAAGCACAAATTTTACTCAATGAAGTAAATGGCTTACCCAAGGGATGTTTGATATTGAATGGCAGGAAAACAGAACAATCATTTTATCTTTTTACTTTTCAAACCCAGGTCTGGTTAAAGAAAGGATGATGTTTTATGTTCAAAAACATCCATTTTGGCGTGTGTTGAGGTATAGTTTTGTAAATGTGAATAATTACAAGTGCATCATTTTAGTGTTAGCAAATCTTCTATGAGAACCCACCCTGGATCACAATTAACATAAGGTCAAGATAGATCCACCTTGGGTGCTCAAAGAGAAGAGGTGGTTGTAGCTTGATTCCAAAGTTTACTCTTCCATTCTCTGAGACCTGGATACCCACAACTAAGTCTGGAAATTGGCTTTGGAGCTTGAAAAAAGCAAACAAATTGAAGGCTGGACATAATTTACCTAAGAATAGCTACTAAGGAAAATGAAACAGTTTGTCATAAACCCCTTTGTCATAATTGGGGAACTAAAATGAATCCCTTTCCCAGGAATGGCTGCTAAAGCATATAAACAACTCTTCAAAAGTCCTTTACGCTGATCCAGGAAGCAGCAGGGCTTCAACTGGGTTAAAAAATGGAAATTGTAAGCTTGAGCTGCTGTGGGAGGGGAAGATGCACATGGAATAAACTTGCAGAGCTGCTTAACACTTGATTCATCTTGTAAAAATTATTTGTGAGAACCTTTCCTGTATCATAAGGACGAAGGGTCTATAAAATGGAAATTGGGTTTTCAGGGATTAGGGGTCTTGGCACCCAGCATACTCAAGCTCCGGAACCCCAAAAATATACACATCTAGTCAAAAAGCCCAACTGGATAAAACTTTGACTCATGAGGAGAAAAAATCCTTAAAATGGACCCTGGGGTATTTGGAGTTACGGAAGTGTACCTTTATTCCCAGGGTACTATCAGCTTCCATTGGACCCATGAACCCACGGTTAAGCATAGAAATTTTGGTACAGGATCTAGGGAAGATTGGACGTTTTAAGCCCTGGTAAGCACAGCCCTTACCCAATGAAGTAAATGGCTTACCCAAGGGATGTTTGATATTGAATGGCAGGAAAACAGAACAATCATTTATCTTTTTACAGAGCAACTCAGGTCTGGTTAAAGAAAGGATGATGTTTTATGTTCAAAAACATCCATTTTGAGCGTGTGTTGAGGTACAGTTTTGTAAATGTGAATAATTGCAAGTGCATCATTTTAGTGTTGCAAATCTTTGATTTGCTTTGCTTGGATTCCTGATCAGATACTCATCTGTACTACCAGTGATGAGCTACAATAAACGGAATCTTTAACCATCTGACTAATTGGGTGCCATCTGTATGGCTTGAACAGGAGGGCATTGATATGTTTTAATGAATAATAATAAAATAATTAAACTTTATTGTCATTCCACTGTCACAAGTACAGAGCAACAAAATTAGTTATCTGCATTTAACCCATCCCCTTGGGGACACAGTGGGCTGCCATTGTGTGTTGCCAAGGGAGCAGTGTGGGGTTAAGGGTCTTGCTTAGAGACCCAGAGGGGCAGTCTGTGGGAATGGGGGATCGAACTTACTTTTAGAGTGCTTCACCACATTAGCAACAGGATTTGAATGCACACTTTAATGGGCAACTGCTTTATAGCACACAAATGGCAACCTTCTGGTAGAAGATACCTCCAAGTAAGCAATAAAGACATGTCAGAAGTGGGATTCGAACCCACGCCTCCATTGGAGACTGCGACCTGAACGCAGCGCCTTGGACCGCTCGGCCATCCTGACTTACTGCTGTGTTTCAGAGCTTGTTTGCGAGACATTTTAAATAACCTGAGAGAGCAGGTGGGCATGACAAGGGCTTTGTCCAAGACCCTAAGAGCTCCCACAACATGCCTATGAGAACCCACCCTGGATCACAATTAACATAAGGTCAAGATAGATCCACCTTGGGTGCTCAAAGAGAAGAGGTGGTTGTAGCTTGATTCCAAAGTTTACTCTTCCATTCTCTGAGACCTGGATACCCTCAACTAAGTCTGGAAATTGGCTTTGGAGCTTGAAAAAAGCAAACAAATTGAAGGCTGGACATAATTTACCTAAGAATAGCTACTAAGGAAAATGAAACAGTTTGTCATAAACCCCTTTGTCATAATTGGGGAACTAAAATGAATCCCTTTCCCAGGAATGGCTGCTAAAGCATATAAACAACTCTTCAAAAGTCCTTTACGCTGATCCAGGAAGCAGCAGGGCTTCAACTGGGTTAAAAAATGGAAATTGTAAGCTTGAGCTGCTGTGGGAGGGGAAGATGCACATGGAATAAACTTGCAGAGCTGCTTAACACTTGATTCATCTTGTAAAAATTATTTGTGAGAACCTTTCCTGTATCATAAGGACGAAGGGTCTATAAAATGGAAATTGGGTTTTTTAACAGGTCAATTATTTCAGGGAAAGATGCATTAGCCCACAATGTTTTCCCACATTTAAGTAATGAATTATTGTTTCCACTAAATCAATATAATGTGAGTTATAACTGTTAAGGTGAGAGAAGGGAGGTGTGACAAGAAGTCTATTAAAATTATATATTTTTTTACATGATTTTAGTTGCCTAGAAGAAGCTACCACAATATCAGTTAATGTTTGATTTAAGAGTACCAAGTCAGGTTTTTCTTAAAGAAAAGGCTCAACAAATCTGTCGGTGATTTTACTTCAAATGTCATTTGTTTCTAAATGTCCAAGGAAATAGAGATTTGTGTTAGGGGGGAAAGCTTTGGTAGAACCCAGGTCAAATTATTTCCTTTTTGGGTCATTCCATGGAAAGTGTAAAGATTGGACCTCTGAATTTAGACGTTTTTTTGATCATAACCTTTTTGGGGTTTTTTAGTTTCATAGCCTATAGAACATGTAACACTTGCAATAAAACATATTTTTCAAGCTCAGACACAATTTTATATGAATATCTTATCACATTATACCCAGAGAACAGAGTTTCATTTTCCACCCCGTCACAGGTCATTTTAGATTAAAGTAAGACAAACAAAATGTTATTCACTTTAGAAAGTGTCTATTTGTTCAAAAATACCAATAGTGAGTTCAAAATGTTTTTTTTTTTTTTTTTTATTTAATGTACAACATTAATAAATAATGTAATATGTAAGAGATCATGCTTTGCTAAAATTTTCAGTCTGACTTCAGAATCTACAATGAAACTTACATAATATGTACATTATTGCAAATATGAACTATGTGTATAATTGCTTTGACCACTAAATTACATTTTGTCTTTGAAAAAATAAAAAAATCACTCTGTAACGGGGTGGAATATAGTGTGACGGAGTGGAACACTGTGACAGGGTGGAATGGACAAATCTAAGAACTAGACAATTTCCATTTCATAGTTGCTCAAATTTGGTAGTTATGATTCAGGTCACAATTAATGATAGACACCAACAGAAAAAAACACAGTTTTATTTAAGAACAGCTCTTAAAAAAATGCAGGTTCTCTCACACTAGATATTCCTCCCTTCACCCCTCCATAGGAAACAGCCACTGTTGTAACATGGCAGCTTCCATGGAGGGACATAACCCTATGAAGGTTTCACCCTCACCTAAAAGCCATTGTTAGTTTCTTATACTTACTAAATAAGTAGCTAAATATTAAATTCCATTTTCCCCATAAAGTCTAAACTCTGTACCTTCAAGCATCAGTGACAAATGTGTCTGTGAGTTCTACTAATCTGACCTTAATTGCTGCTGTCTCTGTGGATCAGAGTCTGGACTTTGTGGTGGGGTTCAGTTTATCAAGGCCTCTCTTTTCTCTTCCCTTCTACTTTTATGCTCCCTCCACTTTTTCCTTTTCTGATGCTTGGCTCTCTCCCTTAAATCTTGTATCCTTGTAACCTTTGTAACTTTCTCTATATCCCTTCTCCATCTCTCTCGCTCACATTCTAAATACTTTTGCCTCCTTTCAGGATCAACATTACGGCGTGCCCGACAACACCTCTGATTTTCTGCTGCATTTAATGGACTCATTTTCATCCTCCAATATAATCCTGATAACACAGAACAAACTGTTCAATTTGATGCTGGGGGAGGAAAGTGTTAAAGAGATTTAAATATTTTATACTAATTCAATATGAAGAACCATCACAATGATTCATCCCATCACAGGCTTTAGTGTGACGGGTGGAAAATCTAAAGCAATATGGCTCAATTTCTGGATATGTTAAAACCTGATGGTGCTGTTAGCATTAAAGTACAATGAAAAATTAATGATTAATACAAATATAATTTCATAATTTGATTAACAAATTGTTTTCCCCACTTTTTTGTGTGACGGGGTGGATATGCTATGGGTAACAGAAAAGATTTTGAAGGTAAAATGTACCAAAAGTGTTCTTAAAGAAAAACCAAAACTCACCATTGTTTGGACTTCTCTTCTTTAAACTCTTCAATGATGTCACTTCATGTTAGTGATGTCATTTCATGTTAGTTATGTCACTTCTAGGAAATGTATTGCATTTTTGCGCAAAATTACATTGGTGTGACGGGGTGGAATATGAAATTGATGGACATAGAAAAATCATGCTATTTCAATAAAAAAATATGACATTTCCTATTAAGAGGAAAGTATTTGTAATCATAACAACAAAGAATTTTTTAGATTTATTTCATATTTCTTAAGTTTAACATTACACAAATGAGAAAAATGGTCAGAGCGGACATGAGAAAATTATTGCAGTTTAACATAAAAAGTTATAAATATGCAAAATATATATTTATTATTCTTTATTATTATTTATTTTATTTGATCTCATGCTACCAACTAAACTTGAATCAATGGCTTTAGACACGTAAAGTATTTAAATTAAGTTTTATTATGCTTCCTATTCCTCTTAAAATGTTATGGACCCAAACTTAACAGTTTTCATGGAATGACCCTTTTGCATTTTTGCATTCAACATTGCAAGTCAACAAATCATTGTTGACTTGCAATACCTTTGCTAATTTCATTTAATAACCCCTTAGTCTAGTTGTTACAATCTTGAGTATTAAATTGAAAAAGTTAGACATTTTAAAGAATTGCTGAAATGATTGATTACTGCAGGTCGGATATTTATTTCTAATCCCATATTTAACATTTGTAACCTAGTGATAAGACCCGGAAATATTTGGAGAAGACCAAATATAGGAGATGTGGCAAATGGTAAGTGTGCCTATGAATAATTTCAAAGAATGTGACAGTATTTCAGTTTCATTCTAGCTCACATGTACTCGTAATACTGCATATGTTGGAAAAACATTTGAGCAAACAAGCACAAAAAAAAATAAAAATCATACTAGTATTGGGAGTATTTCTTTTTTAACCTCCTGAGACCCTGCATCCACCTCCGAGGACATTGCACATTTGCCTCTCTGCCTCTAATACTTTATTTTATTTTTTTACTTTAACCCACTGGCCTCATTAGTAGACACTCCCAGTATCCTGAATTGAATGAATTCACCAGATTCCATCCACTGGAATACACAGTATTCCATTCACTGGAATCCCGGGAAATTTCGGGTGAAATATCCAGTGGATTTTGCTCTCTGGGTTGCTGGAATTTAGCGAAATATCCAGTGGATTTTCACTGCATTTCACAAAGGCCAGTAGGCCTGTTGAGGAAGGACAGACTGATTGTTGCAAAGTTTTTGCACTTTTCTTTTTATTTCGCTATGTTCTGGGCCTAAGGTACACACCTGTTTGCACCTTTAAAACTTTCACCTAAGACCAGAACGGCTGTTCTGGATAGGAATATTGCTCTTGACAGATGTTTTGTTACTTTGTAACGGAACATCCTAGTTGCCTAAAATACTCCCTTCTTATTTATCCTTTGTGTTATGCCCAAATGTCTGAAATAAACAGGATTTATATGTTTCAGCCAATCATGTCTTTTATTGTGTCATTTCAGAATATAGACCCAGTGTCCTCATATGGACACATTGCTTTTTTAGAGAACCGCTGATAGTAGAAAGCTGAATTTTGTGTATAGGGTAATATGGATCTTCTAATCCCAAATTGCAAAAAATAAAATCAAAAACAAAGATAATCTAACTGTCCTCATATGAGGACATCATTTTTTTCAAAAACTACTTGTGGCATCATGACAGAGTTTAGTTATTAAGCTTATTAGGTCTTACTAATCCCATGTAACTTGGAAATTATAAAAACAAACTCCAAATAGGAGCTCGGATCTCAGGAGGTTGATGAACTTTTAAAAACTAATTGTACATATTTAACTTCTTCTGATTTGTTTATATGTTTGAGAAATAATCTGAAAATAATTTCTCTCTTTTAAAAAAAATAATTTTAGCTACACAAACGAATGCTTCACTACTCAGAAGCATCTCTATCAAGTTCTGACATCACTGAGGAAGAGTATGTTGCCGATTCTGAGGAATCTGAGAGTGACAGTCTAAACGACAGTGACAGTTCAGTAGATGTTAAACAGCTCAAGAAGAGGAATAAAAGAGCCCTGAAAAATACTTCTTCTCTGGAAGTCCAACCACTTAAGAGAACGCGACTGACCACTTCTAGTTCCTTGACCGCAAAAGATCCTGGAGAATCTTCTTCAACTGATGCAAAAGATCATGGAGAATCTTCTTCAACTGATGCAAGGGAGATCCTGGAGAAGGTACTATTGTCTTCAACTGATGCAAAAGATCCTGGCAAAACACAGTGATGTACCAGAGGTGGAAAGGGCACTGAAATGCCCCAAAGGTTCTAGAGAATGAAGGCTGCAGTTGTCCTTGATAAGAAAGAAAGGAAACCGTGCCCATAATAATAAAGTCATTAAAGATGGAAAAGGAATGCTCATTCCCCGCCAAGAATGCACTAAATCTGCAAAAGCTGATGATTACTCGCATTGCATCAACTGCGAGGGTTATCTCAAGCAGAAATCCTTGTGGAGGCATATGCAGAGGTGTTATCTCAGTCAAAAAGTCAAAGGACTGAAGCCAGGAGTATCTCGAGTCCAAGCCATTTGCATATATGCAGAGCCAGTACCAGACAGTGTCATTGCACAGTTTTGGCAACTAATACCTGACATGCACCAAGATGACGTAGCAAAAGTTCTCCAAAGTGAGAAGTGCATCTTGTAATTTGGAGAACATTTGTTTAACAAACATGGTCAAGATGTTACAAGAGGTGGATACAGGGCACAGAAGATGCGCAAAACCGCACGAGTCGTTCTGCAAGGAAAGAAAGATGGCAAGTTGGAGACCCTGTCAGATTTCTTTGTGCCAGCTAACTTCCCTCAAGTTAAAGATGCAGTTAAGACCGTGCCCATGCGCTAATAAAGTAACATTAAAGAGGGACTGGAGAATGCCCTAACAACTAGCCCTATGCCCTAACAACTAGGCCTATGCCCTAACATCTAGGCCGCCGCTCCCCCTCAAAAGCTGATGATTTAGTGCTGTTAAGAAATTAGCATCAACTGCGAGGGTTATCTCAAGCAGAAATCCTTGTGGAGGCATATGCAGAGGTGTTATCTCAGTCAAAAAGTCAAAGGACTGAAGCCAGGAGTATCTCGAGTCCAAGCCATTTGCAAATATGCAGAGCCAGTACCAGACAGTGTCAATGCACAGTTTTGGAAACTAATACTTGACATGCACCAAGATGACGTAGCAAAAGTTCTCCAAAGTGAGAAGTGCATCTTGTAATTTGGAGAACATTTGTTTAACAAACATGGTCAAGATGTTACAAGACACGAATACATCAGACAGAAGATGCGCAAAACCGCACGAGTCGTTCTGCAAGGAAAGAAAGATGGCAAGTTGGAGACCCTGTCAGATTTCTTTGTGCCAGCTAACTTCCCTCATGTTATAGATGCAGTTAAGAAAGTGGCCATGCGCTAATTTCCTAACAGTAAATTCCTACTGGAGAATGCCCTAACAACTAGCCCTATGCCCTAACAACTAGGCCTATGCCCTAACAACTAGGCCGCCGCTCCCCCTCAGCAGCTTCTGATTTAGTGCTGTTAAGAAATTAGCACAAAGTTAAACTGTTAAGCTAATCATTTGAAATGCTTGTTTAAAGCAAACACACTGACTGCTTACACTGTTGAATACTCTTTTATTTAATTACCTTTGTTTAGGTCAATTCGGGGTGACCAGGAGATGCACCACTAAAGTTGGACAAAGCAATGATCTGCCATCAGCAAAAGGTAAGAATATTTATAAGTGTGAAGAAAATGAGATGATTTCTGATAAATATTGAACCTTTAGAGGCCACTGTCCTCTATCATTACTCTTTCTCATGCAAGCCATTTTTGGCTTCTGTCATTTATACACATTTTCAATGTACTTTGTACCTGATTTTGTTGTCCAAGTCGCATATATTCTGAAATCTGTTTGGTTTAACAGAGAGAACAGATGACGAGGTACCAGCAGACCTGGAAGTCTCTGGCAACTCCAACACAACTAACGGTAATTTCTCTTCCTCCTTGGACATTATCTATGAGCAGAAGCTTTAAAAATGTTGCCAGACTCATCTTTCAAACTGAAGAATTTATCTGCTAATTTTTATTATAAAGAAATTATAACCACTGGGTCTAATGTCTCAGCTGAATTTCCCACCTGCAAGCCAGGCTTTAGAACATGTAAACCTTTAGTTATTTTTTTACACATTTAGTGTTCATTGAATATTTCACATTATCAGGTGTAAACCCATTTCCAATATTTTCATAATTTTTTTATTGAACTAAACAGATGGGAAAATAATGAACATTTCACAGCACTGTTTGTGTGGTGTCAAAATGAGGCTTCCTCATTTTATAATCTCATGAGGATCAGATGATATCTCTACATATAAAACTTTAGAATAGCTCAATTTTCATTTGACTGCATACTCTCAAGCAAAAGCTTGGTTTTATTTCTTCTCCCCCTTCTCTATTATTGCTGCCTTGAACTGTCTTCGAACAGCAAACTAACTAGAATGATCAAAGGTAGTTTGGGTGATTATTTAAATTTTTCTGTCTAACTGCACCTATAAAATATTTCCAAAACTTGTAGTGTTAGGACAACTTACCAGGCCCTGTGAGTTTTCCCAGGTTGGACTCTGTGACAAAGGGAGATTGAAGTTTAATCCATTAGAGCAGCGGTCCCCAACCTTTTTTGTACCACGGACCGCTATATGTCAGAGAATATTTTCACGGACCGCCCGGGGGATTATGATCAGGTAAAATGATACGACTGGCATAAAATCAAATACAAAAGGCATAAAAATAAAACAAGCCGGTCCCATCTAGGCTTAATTGGAGAAAATGACAGACGTCACAGTGTGCTCCTGATGTCCAGCTCTGCGCTCCGTGGCTTTGTTTTGGTCGCTGTAACCCGCAGAAAATCCCGCTTCACAAAGATAGGATGTTATAGATAGGATGCTTCTTGAACTGAATTAACCTGTGTCAAGAGGCACAGATGCACCAACTGATGTAATTGGGAGAGAACGCAATCTTTTATATTTTTCAAAATAAAACACTCAGACTCTGATTGTCGATTATATATATATATATATGTGCGGCCCGGTACCAAATGACCCACAGACCGGTACGCGGCCCGATGGTTGGGGACCACTGCATTAGAGAGCCCTGCTTATGTTGATGCCCTCTTAACTCAGGCTCACTGAGTCTCCAGCCACCATCAAAATCTTCCTTTTGGTGAAGTCCTTTTGAAATGGATGATATTTTAAACAATTTTGTTGTATTTTTTTAACATCCCCCTGACTTGAATCATTTACGCTTGTAAAGTATTTTGTACAACTCATTCTTGTATCTGCTGATGCTTTTATAAGGGATGGGGAGATTCATGTGTTCACTCACTACCAGCTGTCGGCTCCAACAGTGACAACTATTGAAGCTGACAACTGACCCTTAAATATGAAATCCTACTTTACTACAGCTGTGTGTCGCCGAAATGTTTTCATCATAGCTTTATAAATTGCTCTGTCATACAGACTGAAACATTTTTTTCATTGAAAAACACTTAAGTGCCCCTAATTATTTTTCAGGCCCACCACAAAAGAAAAGATTCAAGTGGAGCCAAGAGGAAATCCAGGCGGTGGAAAAAACACTGATGAACTGTATTGAATCTGGAAAAGTTCCCTACAGGCCTCCTGAACCAGCAGGCCCGGTTCAGAACCAGTGAAAACATCGGTACCCCAGGGACAGGTGTCGACATCAGGGGACAAGACTCAGCAGACCCGGTTCCACACAGACTGTCCTCCAGAACCAGGGGGGCTTTCCATGCAGAGCACCATGGAACCGGCCTGGTTCCCCACAGGCCTGCAGAACCAGCAGGGCCGGTTCAGAACTTCAGATGCACACCCCAGGGACAGGTGTCGACATCAGGGGACAAGACTAGGCAGACCCGGTTCCACACAGACTGTCCTCCAGAACCAGGGGGGCCCATGCAGAGCACCATGGACCGGCCTGGTTCCCCTACAGGCCTCCTCTGAACCAGCAGGCCCGGTTCAGAACCAGTGCACACCCCAGGGACAGGTGTCGACATCAGGGGACAAGTTGACTCGGCAGACCCGGTTCCACACAGACTGTCCTCCAGAACCAGGGGGCTCATGCAGCGGGCCTTGGTTCCCCACAGAATAGCCTCCAGAACCATGGGACCAAATGGAGATCCTCTCCCCAGAGACAGAGCACCACGGGCCTGCCTGCATGCAGACGGGCTGAGCACACCCTCTGACCTCCAGAGAATATAAGCTCAGCTGGCCTCCAACTTTGTAAAACCACACCCCGTGGTGAAACCCACACATGCGTTTCCCAATCCTGTGAGATAACCAGCTTTCAACTTCAACTTTTAAATAGGAAAGATTAAAGGGGAACGTAGGTGGGCATTTAAAATTCTACATTAGACTGCATTTACACACTGGGATCCACACACTGCGCCTCCAGAACCAGCGGAGCAAGTGGAGCTCCTCTCCCCAGAGACGGAGCACTCTGGGCCCGCATCAACTTCCATGGAGCAGCCCCTGGTTCTCCAGAACCCACATCATGTCCCACTTACCACCCGTTTTGCCCACCTCAGCCCACACTGGCACTCAAACGTTCTAAAAACCCAATAGTGACCCCATAAGTCCAACTTGGGACCCCTTTGTTCCCACTTCACCCCTTGTCAAACGCTCTGTCATACAGCTGTAAATTTTTTACTTAATACACCCATCTGGCCCTCTTTGGCCCACCCTTTGGCCCACCTCACCCCACCACCGGCACTCAAACGGTTAAAAAACACAAAATTGAACCCAAAAGTCCCACTTCGGACCCCTTTCTGGCACGCCCAAAACAAAAGGCAAGACTGCCACCCAGTGGCGGGTGCTCTGTATCGCAGAGGACCTCAAAAGACCCACTTGGAACCCCTTTGGCACTGTTTGAGGAATACCGGGCTGGCCCAAGTTGCTCTCCCTGCCATTTGGGGCCCAAACGGGACAACCCTTCTGATAATGAAGGGGACACTTAGGGCACTTTTGGTGAGGCCCCTAACCCTAATTATATTTCCTGAGCGCTAAATCTAAAAACTTAACTCCTAAACCCTAACCCCTCAATTGGACAGCCTTAAATCTCACTATCCTATTGTAGCCTTAATAATTTCCCTCTAAGAGACTCAGTTAATTCCTACCTATCTCTATAGAGCCCTATTAAGAGGTTTTAAGTTTCTAATTAATATATGGCACTTTTTAACCCAATTTGGCTTAACTGCACCTTTTCTGTTTATCCACCAGAGGGCAGCACGAGACCGTGGTATAATTCTCATACAGGATTTTTAAACCTAAAAATTGTACTGACTCGGTTTATCCACTAGGTGGCAGCAAGAGACCGTGGTATAATTTGCCAACAGGGTTTTCCAACCACAGATCACTGACTCTCATACAGATGAGACCTATATCCTCATTCTGAGCCGGCTTAAGCCTAATATATTTAGAATACAGCAGAACCTCATCCTTATCCTGAAATCCCGCACTCGTCAGCTCCAGCTCCACTCCGCTTTGTCGCCCAGCCCTGGCGGCTCAGACAGCCTGCACAAAGCAAAGCCTACAGCAGCAGCAGCTGTGGCTCCGTCCCCCTGACCGCTCTGAGTTAGACCAATTGAGACAGTTCCAGTCACAAAACCCCAGACACGTCAACACACCAAGAAATGTCAAGAATCTTCTGAGGACTCTGCAGAAGGTGAGAACTGTGAGCAAGAAGAGATTCCATTCTATCTAGTTCCACCTCCATTAGAATTTAAAATGGAGAAACCACTCAGTCATCACCTCCTGATGATGAAGAAAAACTCTGTTGTCCCAACAGTTTCTCCAGTGGAAAAACAACCTGTTGAAATTCTTCCAGATTCTGAGAGTTTGAATTCAGTTGTTGAAGTGGAATCAATTGAACCAGAATCTAGTGTCAAAGAGCAACCTGATGTTTCTGCAGAACAAGTTCCACCTCATCCTGAAGACTTACCTGATCCAGGCAGCCCCATTGGTGAAACTGTTCCTGTTCCTGATTCTGAAATTTCTTTGAACAGATCCCCAAACCTTGATGGCATAAATCAAATTGATGACATTTCTCTAAGACGATCAACACGTCACAGAGTGGCGCCTAAACGGCTTCAATATACTACTTTAGGCAATCCGCTTATTTCAGTTGTTCAAACTTTATTGCACAGTTTGTCTGATGCTTTAGTTTTGACACCCACCACTTCCAGCAATGTTCACATTGTTTAATGTTTACATGTCACGGGACGTGCATGATTTAAGAGGGGAGGGTGTAACCCAGGGTGAAAACTGCCCTTAGTCCCGCCTTACTGCCCCATTGGTTAGAGTGACAGTCAGTCACACAGTGCATGCAGCCAATTGACACACCTGAGGCAATTATTTAGGCTTGCCCCAGCTTTCCCCAGTCAGATGTGAGGGGAGAGCTGAGACAATGGAGCTACAGGTTGGGTGTTCCCAAACAATCAGTTTATTCTTTGTTTGTAATGCACTGTTTAACCTCACAATATAAAAATCATGTAGATCTGAGAAATCCAGCGAGTTTGGAGCCTTGGGAGCTGCTATATACTCATCTATTATTGAATTGGTGAGTAGAAAGTACAATGTCGCTTGTTTTGAAGAATGTTGGTGGCAGCAAATGCTAAGTGTGACCATCAATTGTTGTAATCTAACTTTAAGATGATGAGATAAATGTTCTTTATTTGGTCTGATAGATTAGATATTGCATTTATTTCTGTGTGAAACTGAAAAGTCTAGTTACCTAGCCGGCTGGAAATTTACTGGTCCTGTTTATTTTAATACAGGCCAGGTGATCCCTTTTTAGGGAAAAAGATGGCGAGCTTCTGAAAACTGGCTGGAGAGGGGGGAAATGATACAGACCAGTTGTGCACAAACAAAAGAAGGATTGCCACAGTACTGCGTATATATATATATTTTGTATTTATTTTCTATGTATGTTGTCTTGTATTGTTTACTTTAAATTTGTCTAATACATGGTATTGAAAGCAGTTATTTTGTGTCGTTTTATTGATTACTGACAACGGCTCCAGTAGACTAATTCTAGTCTTCTGATTTTTCTTCGATCTAGTCCTTTTACACTTTAAATAGTGCTACATTATTGGCGAGCTAGCCAGGAGCTGTTTTGATCAGTAATCAATAGAAAACAGTTGAGTAAAGTTGCACAAATAAGGTTCCTACTCACCAATTCAATTTCCATTATGGAGGTTTTTGAAACCCTTGGTCTAAAAATCCCTAACACAGTATTGATTGATGGAGTCCCAGAGAACCCCACTGATGAACTTATTGATTTTCTTGAACAGTATGGTGATATTAAGCAGAGAACTACCATCGATTCATCTGAATCAGAATTTGATCAAATGTTGGTTGTTGAATTTGATTCTGGGTTGTCTTTAGCACGCTTATCTCCAATATTACCATATACATTTACATCAAGTGTGGGTGATAAATTTCATATTGAAAGTTTATCTGAGATTTATGCCTCAAAGGTTGGTGGTTTAAAGACAAACAAGTATTTGGATGATTTACAAGAAATTGCCAAAATGTCCGGAAAAAATTACACTCAAGTCCTCACAGAAGTGATGTCCCAGATACAGCAGTCTATTGCAGAGTTCTGTCCTGTGGTGCTAAAGAAGGCAAAAGAGGAACAGCTTGCAGATGAAGATGGAGGGCAGCAGCCATCAGCTCATGCCACAACTCAACTCCCTTTTCCTCTGTCATCCCTCTCACAGCTTTCACAACAGATGGCTGCAATACAGCAGCAGCTCACTGCTTTAACAGCAGGTCAAATGGGCACTAAGCTACCTTTTGCTGGAAGAGTTACTTCAAAGCCTAGTGTGAAAAAGACTGTTAAAGATGTAAAATTCAGCATGTCTAGCTCTAAACCTGGGTTTTGTTTCCGTTGTGGGGAGGATGGCCATATCAAGCCTCGATGTGATAATGAGCCCAATTCAGCATTGGTCAGTGCAAAGCGGAAAATATTTTATGACAAACAGAAGAGACAGGGACAAAATCCCTCTCCTACAGCACATTTAAACTAGTTCCAGTTCCTGTTGAGGGACGAACAGGAACTGAGCTGGACCAACTTTGTCCTACAGAGAGAGAGTCTGTTAAGTGTGCAAAGATGCAGACAAAAACCAAAATTAACTTACCAAAAGGATTAATCGGATCCAGATGTACAGCAGAAGTCAATATTGCTGGCCACAGCTCTCAATGTCTTCTAGATACCGGCTCTCAAGTCACTACAATTCCAGTTTCTTTCTTCAATGAGCATCTCTCAGATCATCCAGTGCATTCATTAAATGACCTACTTCATGTTGAAGGGGCTGCAGGTCAACAAGTTCCATATTTGGGTTATGTTGAAATACCAATAACTTTTCCAAAAGACTTTATTGGGAGTGAACTAACAGTTGAAACCCTTGCTTTGGTTGTTCCTGATGTGAGACCTGGATTTCCAGCTTCAGTACTAATTGGCATGAATACACTTGAAATTCTCTATGAAAAGTTTTGTTCCAGTGATTGTCCCACATTCCAACCTACCTCATACGGGTTTAAAACAGTTCTGCATCAGTTAATGCATCAGCAGAACTGTGGCAATCATTTGGGTGTTGTGACTCTCCATAGTAAAACTCCTGTACTTATTCCAGCTGGTTGCACAATGGTGGTCGAGGGTCGTGCCAAGCTCTCTTCTACAGCCAGTCAGTGTGCTGTTGTTCGGCACCCGGTTTCAGGCCTGCCGGGTGGCCTGGTTGTCAGTAGCTGTCTGGTTGCACTTCAAGCTGACTCACTCAATAAGGTTCCAGTTGCTGTTTCCAATGAAACAAAGCAAGTCATTTCCATACCAGCTTTAAGTATCATTGCTGAACTGGAAGCCTATGCAGGTATCATCTCAGAGCACCATGTGACCAACCACATGGCTGAGAAAACATCAACAGCATCTTTGAAAATCAATTTTGGTGAGTCTCCAATACCATCAGAATGGAAGGAAAGAATCATAACAAAGTTAAATGCTGTACCTGAAGTTTTTGCTCATCATGATTTAGATTTTGGATGTACCAAGCAAGTGAAACATCACATTAATCTTCATGATAATACTCCTTTCAAACATCGTGCGAGACCGATTCACCCACAAGATATAGAGGCTGTTCGCAAACACTTACGTGAACTTCTGGATGCTGGTGTTATCAGAGAATCTGAATCCCCTTTCTCATCTCCAATTGTTGTTGTTAAGAAAAAAATGGAGACATTCGACTGTGCATTGACTACCGTAAACTTAATTTACAAACTGTCAAAGATGCATATGCTTTGCCCAACCTGGAAGAATCATTTACAGCTCTCAGAGGATCAAAGTGGTTTTCAGTGCTAGATCTGAAATCTGGTTATTATCAGATTGAAATGAATGAAGCTGATAAAGCTAAGACTGCTTTTGTTACTCCACTTGGGTTTTGGGAGTTTAACCGAATGCCTCAGGGGGTTACAAATGCACCATCAACCTTTCAAAGATTGATGGAGAAATGTATGGGTGACCTGCATTTGAAAGAGGTATTGGTTTTTTGGATGACTTGATCATATTCTCAAACAGTCTTGAAGAACATGAAAACCGTCTGCTGAGAGTTCTAAATCGTCTGAAAGAGTTTGGATTAAAACTTTCTTTGGAAAAATGTAAATTTTTCCAAACCTCTGTCAGATACTTGGGTCATATAGTTTCAGAAAAAGGTGTTGAGACAGACCCAGAAAAGATTTCCACAGTGAAATCCTGGCCAATTCCTACTAATTTGAAATCTTTAAGATCTTTTCTGGGATTTACTGGCTATTATAGACGTTTCATAAAAGGATACGCCACTATTGCCAAGCCTCTTAACAATTTGACCCGTGGGTACCCCCCAACTAATAAACCCTCAAGAGTACAATCTTCTAAGTGCCCACAGTTTGATCCAAAGCAACCTTTTGGTTCCAGGTGGACTTCTGAGTGTCAGCTGGCTTTTGATACCCTGATCGACAAACTTACTACTGCACCAGTCCTGGGGTTTGCTGATCCTGCACTACCTTACATCCTTCACACAGATGCCAGCACCACTGGACTGGGTGCTGCCCTATACCAGGAACATGAGGGGAAGCTCAGGGTAATAGCTTATGCTAGTCGAGGGTTGTCAGCCAGCGAAAGTCGTTATCCAGCTCATAAACTTGAATTCTTAGCACTGAAGTGGAGTGTAACAGAAAAGTTTCAAGATTATTTGTATGGAGCAGATTTTACAGTTGTCACTGATAATAATCCACTTACTTACATCCTAACCTCAGCTAAGCTGGATGCTACCAGTCATCGTTGGCTGGCTGCACTTTCTACTTTCTCCTTTAAGTTGCAGTATCGAGCAGGGAAACACAACCAGGATGCTGATGCACTCTCTCGTCGTCCCTGTGAAAATCCTGTCATAGATGAGGTTGCACATAAAGATCAGGAACTCATCTCTCAGTTTGCTCAACAACATCTTTTAGACAACAGCAACAATGAGATGTCATCTGAAGTGATGGATGCAATCTGCCAAAGTCGTCTGGTTCGGACCCAAGTTGAAAGTCTTTTGGTTGAATCACTCTCTGTCAGGGCAGATGTAATTCCTGTGGATTACTCTGAAGAGGCACATGGACTTCCTGTTGTTCCTGCAATGTCTCATTCTGACCTAAAAGATCATCAGAGAGCTGATCCTACTGTCAGGGAAATTATCCATCAGTTGGAGTCAGGTGAAAAAATTCCCCCAACAGTCAGGAGTGAACTTCCAGAACTTCATCTTCTCCTTAGAGAATTTACAAAACTGGAGATGATTGATGGCATTCTTTACAGGAAACGGCAAGAAAATGAGCAACATGTATATCAACTGGTCCTTCCAGCAGACCTCCGTGAATCTGTTCTTCATAGTCTTCACAATGACATGGGCCACCCGGGAATAGAGCGAACCCTGGATCTTGTTAGAGCTCGATTCTATTGGCCTAGAATGGCTATGTATGTGGAGCAGAAAATAAAAGCATGTGGACGTTGTGTTCGTCGAAAGACTCTGACAGAGAGAGCTGCTCCACTAGTTAACATTCGGACTTCACGCCCACTGGAGCTCATTTGTATGGATTTTCTCAGTCTTGAACCTGATACCAGCAATACCAAAGACATTCTCGTGTTGACAGATCATTTCACCAAGTTTGCCATTGCTATTCCAACACCGAATCAAAAGGCAAGAACGGTCGCCAAATGTCTTTTGGACAATTTCATTATCTATTTTGGAATTCCAGAAAGACTACATACAGATCAAGGATCTGATTTTGAGTCCAAATTGATAACAGAGCTGTGTGCTATGACAGGAATTAAAAAGTGTCATACAACACCATACCATCCCAGAGGAAACCCTGTAGAAAGGTTTAATCGCACACTCTTAGCAATGTTGGGAACTCTTGAACCAAAACAGAAGTCAAAATGGAAAGAATATGTTAAACCTCTCGTTCATGCGTACAATTGTACCAGAAATGAAGTGACAGGATATAGTCCTTATGAACTTATGTTTGGACGCTGTCCTCGACTCCCGATTGATCTTGCTTTTGGTCTTCCTATCTGTGAAGAGAAATGTCCATCACATTCGCAGTATGTACAGAACCTGAAGTCACGGTTGAAAGAGAGTTATCAAATAGCATCAAAGAACTCTGCCAGAAGTGCTAAAAGAAACAAGACTCGGTTTGATCAGCGAGTTCTACCATCCAAGCTGGAAGTTGGAGACCGAGTACTTGTGCGGAATGTGAGACTCAGAGGTAAACACAAACTCTGTGATAAATGGGAGCAAGATGTATTTGTAGTGGTGAAGTGTGCTGGGGATCTCCCAGTTTATACGGTGAAACCAGAGTGCAAAGATGGCCCATTACGCACTCTACACAGAGACCTTCTTCTTCCATGTGGTTTTCTCCCCATGACAGATGCTGAAAGACCAACTGAGACAGTTCCAGTCACAAAACCCCAGACACGTCAACACACCAAGAAATGTCAAGAATCTTCTGAGGACTCTGCAGAAGGTGAGAACTGTGAGCAAGAAGAGATTCCATTCTATCTAGTTCCACCTCCATTAGAATTTAAAATGGAGAAACCACTCAGACAGTCATCACCTCCTGATGATGAAGAAAACTCTGTTGTCCCAACAGTTTCTCCAGTGGAAAAACAACCTGTTGAAATTCTTTCAGATTCTGAGAGTTTGAAGTCAGTTGTTGAAGTGGAATCAATTGAACCAGAATCTAGTGTCAAAGAGCAACCTGATGTTTCTGCAGAACAAGTTCCACCTCATCCTGAAGACTTACCTGATCCAGGCAGCCCCGTTGGTGAAACTGTTCCTGTTCCTGATTCTGAAATTTCTTTGAACAGATCCCCAAACCTTGATGGCATAAATCAAATTGATGACATTTCTCTAAGACGATCAACACGTCACAGAGTGGCGCCTAAACGGCTTCAATATACTACTTTAGGCAATCCGCTTATTTCAGTTGTTCAAACTTTATTGCACAGTTTGTCTGATGCTTTAGTTTTGACACCCACCACTTCCAGCAATGTTCACATTGTTTAATGTTTACATGTCACGGGACGTGCATGATTTAAGGGGGGAGGGTGTAACCCAGGGTGAAAACTGCCCTTAGTCCCGCCTTACTGCCCCATTGGTTAGAGTGACAGTCAGTCACACAGTGCATGCAGCCAATTGACACACCTGAGGCAATTATTTAGGCTTGCTCCAGCTTTCCCCAGTCAGATGTGAGGGGGAGAGCTGGAGACAAAGGAGCTACAGGTTGGTGTTCCCAAACAATCAGTTTCTCTTTGTTTGTAATGCACTGTTTAACCTCACAATATAAAAATCATGTAGATCCGAGAAATCCAGTGAGTTTGGAGCCTTGGAGCTGCCATACTCACCTCATCTATTATTGGAATTGGTGAGTAGAGAGCACAATGTTGTTTGTTGTTTTAGCATGTTGGTGGCAGCAAATGCTAAGTATCATCAATTGTTGTAATCTAACTTTAAGATAATGAGATAAATGTTCTTTATTTGGCCTCGATAGATTAGATTTGCATTTATTTCGTGTGTGAAACCGAAAAGCTCCAGTTAACCAGCCGGTTTAAATGTACCCTACTGGTCCTGTTTATTTTATCAATAAGCAGGCCGGTACCTTTTTAGGGAAAAAGATGAAGTAGCTTTCTGAAAGTACCAAGTTGAGCCAGAAAAGCCTTAAAGAAATACTCCACAGTGGACTGGTCTGCTGTATCATTTCCCTCCATCTCACCACCACTCAGGCATACACTCCATTATTCTACCTCTTCATCTGAAACAACTTGCGCTGGAAACATTTCTTCAATCCAAATATCTAATCTATCATGACTACTGGGTCAGCTGACGCCCCTGGGTCGGACACAGGCGAGAGCGTATCGGGAGATGGAGACCAACAAGACCTCCCTCATCCTTGGCCCTATCTCATAGAATTTTTGGAAATAGTCGAATAATTGAGCTTTCAATCCATATAGTGGAATCTGGCTGTTTTTTTAAAGGTTACTTTTATACTTTAAGTAGTTTTTGGAGCACATACTTTTTCACTTTTACTTGAGTAAAGAGGTCAAGTTGATACTTCAACTTTTACCAGAGTGTTTTTAAACTGCAGTATCTATACTTCTACTTAAGCAACACATGTGTGAACTTTTGACACCACTGTTAAGGTGTTTGGTAAGGAGCTGATGGTTACCTAAAAATGCCATTGCAGTTTTGCCTTACTAAAAACATATTCCAAGCTAGTGTCACTAATGGATTACTAGATTTGTCAAGTCCATGTTTAATCCAGCCAGAAGGTAGTCATAGGTTGGTATTAACCTTTCAACTCTAAACAGAGAGCTGCTTGCATCTACATTGAGTGGGAAGAGCAGGGTTTCAGAGTAAAGACAAATCTCAACCACAGACACACCTCTTCTCCATCTCAATAATTCTGAGCAGGGAGGAGATATTCACCTAGAAGTACTCAGGAGTACTTCTGAGTCCTGAGTACTCCTGAGTGATTATGAATGAAAGAAAATTCTGCAAAACGTGGACACATTTTAATTTGATAGACAGCTCAGAGTGCAGACTCTGTGTTGCCAGTCTATCCTCACTCATCTACTCCATGTACTCTGCATTGTGCCTGTGTGCGTGTTGACTTAAGAACCAGCTGACAAGACCACAGACAAGGCAGGTTTATTCTGTTAAAAACAGAAATATTTTCACAATAGCAATTTAACCAACCATGTTTCCACATGCACACCTCACACTTAAATAAAAGCCATAACAAAATGAACCTGCCTAACAGTTGGTCTTATATATTTAATCCTAGATTAACAAAAGTACCTTGTATTGGTGTGATAAAACCTGACAAAGGCCATCCTAATGGGAATTAATGCTGAACAATACCCAAAAAGGTGATGTGCCAAATCTAAAAACAGCCTAACAAGCTTGAATTAAGTAAATAATGTAAAACAAGATGTGAGTTTACCAAGCTCAACTTTTAGAAAACTTTTCAGATCTTAACAGTTAAATGGAAGACACCCTCTATACACTCACCTGTTCCCAGCGCAGCTCAGCACAAACTGAGGTGAGCAATGGGAACTTATTGGAATTCAATTCAATTTATTTCTATAGCTGCAATTCACAACAGCTCATCTTAAGGCACTTTATAAATACAATTAAACCAGGTCACACAGTACGATTGATTCGAAGTTTTCTATCTAAGGAAAACCATCTTATTCACCTACTCAGGAGTACTTTCCCTCTGAGTCCCGGAAAGCACTCCTGAGTGACGGCGAATGTTGTGCGCCCCATTTAATTGATACAGACAGCTCAGAGTGCAGACTCTGTGTTTTGCCAGTCTATCCTCACTCATCTACTCCATGTACTCTGCATTGTGCCTGTGTGCATGTTGACTTAAGAACCAGCTGACAAGACCACTGACAAGGCAGGTTTATTCTGTTAAAAACAGAAATATTTTCACAATAGCAATTTAACCAACCATGTTTCCACATGCACTCCTCACACTTAAATAAAAGCCATAACAAAATGAACCTGCCTAGCAGTTGGTCTTATATGTTTAATGCTAGATTAACAAAAGTACCAAAGGTTGGTTATATATCTTGAAAGTCCTGATGAATTTACAAATGTAAATATTTATTTTGAATATTGTTTAGAGTATAGGCATAAAGGCCAGAACACACCATATCTGATTTTTTGTACGATTCGATAGAATATTGTGTCGGACTAGGTCTTGGCACAAATAGAAAACTGTCCCCATGATAGGAGTTCAGGAGGACAGAAAACGGATAAAGCTATAGTAGTGATCCCTTTTGAGCCTAGGGTATCAGCTCTCGCAAATCTCGCTGAGCAAGTATGTTTTTGACAAGAACACAGGAAAATGTGCAGCAAATATGGGTCATCTTGGAATAGAAGCATACTCGGTGACATCACCAGTTGATTGCTCAGCTCATCTGGAGCTGCATTTCAACTCCTGTTAAAGAGCCTAGATAATAAATTATTTATTTTTTCATTTAGTGAGGGAATAATAATTAGCACAGCCCGAGAAACACTAATCAAAGTAAATGTTTTGGCTAAATCGAGCCATCAGCGCTAAAACGGTACTTCACACACGGCTATGTTAGTCCTAGGAGTTCTGCTGGTTGCCGCATTCCTCTTAACATTGAACTTTATTTTAAATTACACACACTAAATCAGCAAATGGACCATATGTTGAAGCTTAAAGTATAATGTTCTCCTCTCATAATGATCTTTTAAATGTACTTTTATGGAACAATGACAACAGATAAATTAACTTTTGACCTAAAGGGGAATGTCGTTTTTTTTACATTGGGCCCTTGATTTTATGCTATTCCATCATGTTCTACTCACCCATATAAGTTTTGTTTAATTTGGAGCTGTTTTGCAGATTTTCCGTTAGGTTATATCTGCAATGATTTTATCTAAAACTCTGACCCACATGCAGAAGACCAAACAGAGAGCATTCAGGGAAGAGACTGAAAAATGAAGGGGAAGATACTGTGGTTAGTTCAGGCTCAGTGGGAAATTTGTGAGATTTGAAGAAGGGAATTTAGGCTGCGGACTCACGTTTCCAGTAAAAAGGTGTCTCTTGATGAATCCAGTTGGTGTGGGTTGTTCCAGTGAATGACTTGCTCGTTGGAGGGCGGACAGGGGTTTACCCAGATTGCAGTTTTCCCTTGAGGAACGGAGGAGCTGACTGCCACTTAATTTTCCTGTGGTTCTTGAACAGTACTTGTAGAGGTGAATCCCCTGCTCAGAGAGGCTTTCAAACAATCCCTTGGGGAAAAAGTAGATCCAAGCCTGAAGCTTCAATCCTCAGCTCAGTTTGGTGCTCAGAGAATCCTTCCAGGGGAGAAGGTCCAAAACATCCCAGTTTGTATGACTTCCTGCCGAGAGGAAAAACAAAACAAGGTTAAACTCAGGTTGACAAAAACTCAGTTTGACTCAGCAAACTCAGCTTGGCTAGAGTACCCAAAACTGGCAAACACTCTGGCCTCCAGGTGAGAGTGGCGGTCAGCAGCTTAAGAGTCCTCCGTGTAATGAGGTAACCATCCACAGGTGTGTGAGGAGGCCAGCGAGAACCAGGCGCCAGGCGGTGGTGGAGGGAAGACAAACAAAAGCACAACCCACACAAACTGGATTCCTAACAATATCCAAGTAACATCTTCCTATGAGCAACAAGTTGAAGGCACAAACTGAACTGTTCATAATTGATCATTTATGGTATGCCAGCATTCATAACATGTAGGTGAATCACTGTCCTCCCAGACATCCGTGGTTACATTTTTTATATTTATATTTTTTTGAAACAAAGCGAATTGTGTATGATGTCATCCGCACGCGCATTGGTTACCTTTCATTCATCCTGTCCGCTGAACTGCTGCTAGTTTTACTCTCAAGCCTGGAAGATGTCTAGTGCTGCTACCACAGATGATCTCGCTCTCCAAATGGAATTGAATGATTCAGATTAGCTAGAATGAATAGAAGGGGTAGAGAGTAGCCACCTCTGGCCTGTCACAACTCCAGTCCGCCGCACAGATGACGTCATACAGACTCCGCTTTGTTTAAAAATATATAAATATAAAAATTATGAGAATAAAACTAAGCAGAAGTTATCATTCCAGCAGCTGCCCTGACTGTGAGTCCCAGCAGATCTCAATTCTTTCCTAGAGACTCTGTGTCTCTGAGCTGTAAGGTGAACAACAGCTCTGCTGGATGGACTGTATGGAGGAACACAACCACAGAAACCAGGACTCGGTGTGGAGATGGATGGGGGAAACCAGCTGGTTCTACCTGTAACATCAGCTACCTGTACCCAGATGAAAGTGGAGTTTACTGGTGTGGGTCGTCCAGAGAGAGGAGCAGCCAGCAGCAGCATCCAGCTCACTGTCACTGGTAAGATCAGACTGTGGAGTTAGTGTTGATGAAGCTGTGTGGAAATGGATGAAATGCTGTAGTTTGTCTCTGTGTTGAGGTGGATCAGTGATCCTGCAGAGTCCTGTCCTCCCTGTGATGGAGGGAGATGACGGCCACTCTGAGCTGTCTAACAAAGACCACTCCCTCCAACCTCCCAGCTGCTTTCTATAAAGATGGCTCCCTCATCAGGACTGAGCCCAAAGGTCACATGACCCTCCACCATGTGACCAGCTCTGATGAAGGCCTCTACAGCTGTAACATCAGGGGTCATGGAGAGTCTCCATCCAGCTGGATCTCTGTTGAAGGTCAGCAGCTTCTCTGTTTGCTTCAAACTTTATTATGAGACAAGAACTAATTCATAACCTCTGGTTTATTTCAGAGAAACCAACCACCACTTTTCCACCTGACTCTAGTCGTCCTCCACCTACATCTTTCACTTCTCCCTCCGACCAGCCTTTTCTCCCTACCATTGTAGTTCCTGTCTTGATTTTCTTTTTCGTTTTACTCTTGCTACTTCCTTTAGTTCTACTTGTAACACGACACATGTGCAGGAAATCTGATGGTAAGCGAACAATAATATGGATTTAATACATTTTTAACATGTCTAAGATTTATTCCTTCTATACTCATTCTATTTTTTACAAAAACTGAATGAACTTAGAGATTTTTTTTTTTTGTTTTATTCCAGGTATAGAAGGAAATGATGTAGAAAAGAGCACTGCATACAGTGAGCTGAGAATCGTCACAAACCAGCAGCAGCCAGTCAGAGGCAGTAGAGGTATCATATCACATCTGATTGATAAACTAAGTTAGAAATCCCTCATTCAAAGACCATGCAAAACATATGTCTTACATTCTCTACTGGATAGTTAAGAGTTTATTTAATCTATTTACCTGCTACTTAAAAATGACTATTTTACTTGTTTGTTAAAAGAACTTAGTTTATGGTATTCTCTATAAAGAATGAACGTTTTTGATGAAGTTTCCACTTTATTTACCTCATTTTGTCATCCTGTCACCTCGAGATTGTCTTTCTTCTTTGCTTTAGTCTCAGACATCAGGATATGTTCCTTTATCAAAGCTAACTTTATATTTTCTTTTCTGCTTAGATAAAAAAAAAACTTTGCTCTACTATCGTCATGTGCAGCTAAACTCTGTAGAATAGCTGATATCATTTTCTATCTATCAGTTGTCATGTTGTCTGCAGCTTTTTGTTGTTCAGTAAACAGACTAGCAGGTCTGCGGTTGCTAAGCTTCCTGTTATTCAAAGTGAAAAGACGTGCTTTGTAAAGTTAACTATAGGACTTCAAAGAACAACTAACCATTCTAAGTCCTTTAAGCTAAGTTTTAACATTCTGCTTATTTGACTTTCTAAAATCTTTCTAACAGTAGATGTTATTTTTTTCTTTTATAGATAGAATTGCATTCACATTAAGGTCCTTTATTTTTTACTCTTGTTATCTTATCATCTAGAAGGAAGTCTTTAAGATTTCCAGTTAGATCAGATGGCTTGCTTTCAGTTTCTTTGTCAGACTAAAGCCTACCAAACTTTCCCACCAAAACCTTTCATTGTTCTGAACACTAAGCTATTCACACTATTTAATTTCATACAGTACCTATAAATAAATATTGATGACTATTTACCACACTTGAATTATTCACTGAAAAAATACATTATATTGAATTTCATTTAGGTCAGTTATAATTGTGAAGTGGAACAAAAATTCAGCATGTAACATCTTATATTGGGATTTGTGTTCGAATTGTCCATTCTAAAGCAACGTTTGATAATGGTATTCATTTAATAGGAGCACTTATATTATAAAGGAGCTACCAAACACATTTTACATATGGTCCTGAAAACGGAACAGGTGGCACTGACTATGGAAAAATCCACCATTCTTCTCTCCAGTAGTCTGTGGGCTTAGGCAAAGTACACCTTAGACAAGTCTGTCACAGGGCAACACAGAGATACACCACCATACACACACTCACACCTAAAGATGTTGTGTATTCGGACCGTGGAAGGAAGCCAGAGTACCCAGAGAGAACCCATGCACGCATAGGGAGAACATGCAAATGTGTTTTTGCAGAAAGACCGTAGGCCGGAAACAAAACCCAGAACCTTCTTGATGCATGGCAACAGTTCTACCAACTGTGCCTGCTCTTATGGTGCAGTTGTGGCAGTTCAGAGATGCCTAATAGAGAACACTCATGGCCTCTTTTATATTAGCACTTGCAGGGACATATACAACAGTGATGCTAACAACAGTGAACTCTCTAGGCCAGGGGTGTCAAACTGGTTCCATAAAGGGCCATGTGACTGCAGGTTTTCTTTCCAACCAAGGAATAGCACACCAGACTCCAGTCATCTCATCAAGTAAGTCCAGTCTAAACATGATGACTTGATGAGATGACTGGAGTCTGGTGTGCTGTTGCTTGGTTGGAAAGAAAACCTTCAATCACACGACCCTTTCTGGAACCAGTTTGACACCTGTGCTCTAGTCAGATAGAAAGGTCTGCAGTTAACAATCAAAAGCTCAATGAAAGCAGAGCCTGGCAACCCATCTTGCATTCTTACACCAGTTGTTGACGTAAACATACATTCCCACTCCTCGTGTCTTCCTGCTGAGTTCAAAGTTCCTATCGGCGCAGTATGATCTGAATTAAGCCATTACTTGGTCAGGATGATAGTCCAGCAGTTACTAATCTCCTTCTTTGAAGAGCATTTGAGTTGAAGATTATCCATTTTTTTTGTGCAGTGAGAGTGGACATTGGAGAACAAGATTGAAGGTAGCGGTGGTTTGTAGGGGTTCACTTTTGGCTTTTTGCTTTTGGCAGTCATGGATACAGGATTAATGCATAATTTGTAAAGTGCTAGGTGGCATATTTGAAAAATTGTCAGAGATCTGATGCAGGCCTTTGCCTAGTGCCATTCTTGAAAATCATCATAATCTTCTGGGGCAAGAGCATTAGAGCTGCCAACTTAAAAAAGCTCAACAAGTGAATAAAGAAGGCCAGCTCTGTTTTAGGAACTCCTCTAGAGATTATTTCAGAAAGAAGAAAATAGAAAGAAAGAAGAAGAAAATACTTCAGAAAAGAAAATCTTTATGAAGAAAATGTGGACAACAGTGAACATCCTCTTAAGACTGTTAAATAATAAGAAATAGTCTTTAGTAAGAGGCTTCTACAGATCTTTTGCAAAACAGACCAATAAAGAAGATCCTTCCTTTCTGCCGCTATCAACACCTACAACAACTCGATAAAAAAAACAACAACCAAGTAATAACTATATGAGTTTGTGAAACATTTAATTTCACTTTGGGAGTAGTAGAATATTTTTGAATTTGAATTAATAAGTAAATTTTTCTAAATAGGAAACAGATTGCAGTCACAATCTTACATTTTTGTTTTTTCATGAACAAAACTTAGATTTCTCCTCTTTGATAATGGCAGGCTCTTTGGGGGTTTTGCCTTCAGAGATAAAATCACCACACATCCTGCTGTCGATTGCAGTTAAGTTTCACTAGAGTAGGGTCGCCTTGTGCCACCACAGAATACGTCTGCCTGGTCTAAAAAAAAAAGACTGTACTACTCTAAACAACCATCATAGTTTCCACCTCCGTGTGGTCTGAAGATATCGCTGAACATCATGAACATAGCGTGACTATTTGTTTTAGTGGGGTTGAGCATCTCTCTGGTATTTTGTGCACATAGACTTTCACACAATCTTTTTGCCAATATCAAAACAGAGATTAAAAAAAGAAAAAGAAAATTTACATTATAAAATCTGTTTTTGTTAAGTAACCACCAGGCTCAACAGCAGTTTTTACCCTTTAGCCGTTGGACTACTGAAGTCGAGCTGCACTTTCAGCTTCAATTCTTTCTCTTCCATTTCTGAAATACTATGCTACTGGACTGAGACCTGAGTCTAAATTTCCTACCACAAACATACAAATGTGAGGTAGTATGACAATAAAATTCCCTGACATCCTATATTAAGGCTATTTGAAATTATGAATTCATCATCATACTTTTGTATTCTTTTGTGTGGATTTCATTATCTGAACACTAGCTGACCTATTTGAACCCATAGTGATATAGTCTCTGTTATTGTTCCTCAGAGAGAGATTCAGCTTCAATTTACTCTGTGGTGAGGACAGAGGACATCAGCTATGGACAGATCAACATCCGACCAAAGAGGACACGAGGTACCGCTTTTTCTTCATTATATCTAAGCTTTGCTGCTTTTACACTGTAAAAGTTCTGTTAAAGGAAAGGAACTGATAAGGAAGAGGCTAAGGAAGAAGAGATGGAAGTTAAGACTTGAGAAAAATAAAAATCTTCTATCACGACCAGCTCAAGCATCTATTTATTTTCTTTCAGATGAGTATCACATTTTTAGAAATTAGAATCAGGTTTAAGTGTAGAAAAAAACAAAAGTACGATCACAGAAGTTCAGTGTAATTATCATGACAGATGGAGGCTACTTATGGGCTAAAAGGGCTTCTTTTAATGAGTTAAAATTCACATTTGGTTCATAGGAATTGAAACTGTTGTTTACTCGTTAACCTTATCAACAACTGCTTACATGTAAAAATCTTGTAACATGTAGCTATTAGCTTTTCTAGGTTCACCTGGGAATACTCTCCCTGTCTTTGGTCAGACCTGATAAATCTGCTGATCACTCTGGGAAAACTGAAACATCTTCAAAGTTCAGGAGTGTTCAGCATATAGCTAGAATAGCCTAGCTAGGAAGGAAGGTGTGTCCTGACCTCAGGGTACAAAAAGTTTGTAATACTTCTGGTTCAAGCCTGATCCTGCAGATTCGAATTGGAATTTGCCTGTTTTGCAGCTTTCTGATTCTTGAAAGTAAAATGCAGGTCTGCTTAACTTTGAACAGTCTGAAGAGTGTTTCTCCAATGTTGTACCTCTTGATCCAAGGCAACAACGGGGGTGAGAGATGTGCTGATGCATCCTTAATGTCCTTGCTGCCAACTTCAGTAATTTTGGGCTTCCACGTTGTGTCTCTGCGGACAGAATTCCTGCACCAAGCAAATAGGAAACTATGCATATATCTGCACAGAAAACATTGAGAGCGAGCAGCAGCTCCTACTACTGAAGGTTAGCAAATATAAACATCTAGAGACATCCCGGGATCATAAACATCACCAATTTAAAAAGATTGTGGAAAAAGACCTGTCTCTCTTTAAAAGCATAATGAGGCTTTGATAAAGTTGTAAAATGGCTGTGTGTTTCCGAGCCAGCTCCCATGTCAGATGATGAAGAGAGCACATCCAGTCAGTCACAGTCAGAGAAACAGGACTACACTGAAACATCTAGAAACAAAGGTGTTGATGGCAGCAGCACAGCTGATATTTCTCTCCAGGATGGAGTCACAGCCAAACAGGAACAGACCAGATGAAGCTACTATGAGAAAAAGCAGAGAGAGCAGAACGTTAGAGATTGAACTAAGAGATTCTGCAGAGTGGGAGAATGGAGATAGAATGAAGCAGAATTATGAAATAGGGGTCCCTATGCCCTCCAGCAGTCTAAGCCTATAGCAGCATAACTATAGAGATAGCTGAGGATAACCTGAGCCACTCTAACTATAAGCTTTACCAAAAAGGAAAGTTTTAAGCCTTGCCTTAAAAAGAACAAAACAAAACAAAACTTTTGTTGGAAAAAAAAACATACAAAAGGCGTACTTAGAAAAGCTGAATACACTGAGTGCTGTGCCATTAATTTTCTGGCAGAAAAAAAAAGAAAAAGAAAGTTTGAGAAATGCACAAATATTAAAGTGAACATCCTGAATAGAGAACAGTTTCAAACAATGGATCGCTGAGGGTATTACATTCTGCTGTACCATATTTTCTAATAAATTAGTAGATGCAAAACTTCCGTCTAGAGAAGCAGGACCACTTTAGATATAATCAGTTAAGAAATTATATTAAATACTGTGAATGCTGAACAGAAATACAGTAACCTGATTGAGATATTCATAGAAAATAGCTCGGAAGAAAATTACTTATAGGGGTAAGAAAAGGATTATCTGTCCTTCAATCCATCCGTATTAAATCTAGTTGGGGAAAGGAAAATAAAAGCCAAAATCGAACTGACCAACGATGAATGGTTTAATATCTGTACAACAAAGTCATCCACCACTAATTTAGATTTGCGGAGGCAGTTTGCAAAAGTATGGTTTAGAAATTAAAAATTTTTCCATTTTCAGATTTTTCGAAAAATTTCCCATTATATCCACATCCTTAGCAGATTTGATGATAGAGAAAGGATCAATAATCAACCTAAAGATCAACATTAACTTTAGCACTATATACTTGTTTAACTTCCAATTTATTACAAATGATTACAGAAATTACTGGTGAGCTGTAAAAAACGCATAACCAGGAAATGACCAAATGATAAAGCTTTCAACAGCCACAGAATGGAGATAAATAGTGAAAGAAATATGTATTGCGTTAAGTTTGACCCAATCCTCAAAAGGTGGAGCCCAAAAAAGATGGAAAATCTACACAAGCCTGTTTTAATCATACCAATATTAATTTATGTGCATATAAATTATTCCATGTTTTATTTTCCCTTTGTAAATATGAGTTTTAATCTAATATTTCAAGACAAGCTAAATTACACAAAATCGGAATCTATTTAGAAATGTGATAACTTCTGAAAACTGTTTGTTCGATTTTATATATGAATTATTAAAGGAATTGTCAGGTTTGTTTTGGAAGGTTGCAGATGATCCAAATGCAGAGACCAAAGCTGAGGTAGTTTCTTAAAGTTTTAATATCAGAAGTTGGCAACAAAACCAAAAACCCAAAATAACAAAATACAGAGAACCAATACCAGACGTCAAGGGGAAAAAAGAGAAGAAAACTATGAGGAATGAGCAACTAAAGAGGAGGAGTATATATGTCAAACAGAACAAAGAATGGATTAATCAACTGATTAGGAACAAATGTGGACAGAATAATCTTGAGAGGGCATCAGGGGGGAAACAAGAAAATACATAATAACTCAAATACAACCAAAAACAACTAGAATAACACAAAATGGAAAAAAACAAAACAAAGAAAAATAAAAAGGAAAACTTAAACAGAACCAAAACATGACAGCAATAGTTTGAATAGAAATATATGTCTCACCCCCACCCCTCTTCACAATTGTAGCTCTGGGTCTCCTGACATGCAACAAAACAATTTATGTTGGAGGATCCAACAGGATACAATGAAGGAAATATAAGGGGTATGAAAACTTCTGCACTGTGCATAACTTAGAGATCAAAGCATATTTTTTATAACCACTTTATATAACCACTTAATATATTCTTGTAATGAGAGAATATTCTGTATATATATATTCAGAATTATTTATGATGTGTTTTTAATTTCAGAGCCAAAGCAAAACATCCAGCAAGAAGTTTTCTACTCCTCATTCAGATAGAGCTCTGCTCTGACTATTCAATGGACTGGGACATCTCTGCCTCCTGTCAACCATCCCATTGATGGGAGTAGCACTGTTATCATTTAACTTCAATTATGTTTTAGTTCTTCTCATTCTTCATAATTATTTGTTTTTATCTGATCATGCTTGATGTTCCCTCAGCTCTGTTTTCTGTGCTTGTTTAATAAAGTCTGATATATCCAGTGTTTATCATGTGGTTCTGTGGGTTTAAACTAAACATGAGACCGAAAATATGGACCTAGTCTGACGTGGATGTGGCTATCCAGTTTGGACGAGTTAGTACTATGATGCAAGAAGAGATCAAGAATACACCACAGAGAAACATAAAATTGAACTGTTTTTGGAAAGATTGATGAACCGTTTCAGCAGCTTTTTACATAACTAATGTTTTAAAACCAAGCAGGTTGGGTCATTCCCGCTGTTCTCTCTGTTGCTGAGAGATAAACTCCTGGATGGATCAGAGTAATTTCTTCAGGCATTTCTGGGATTAGCAGAAAATATTTTCTGACCAGGTTTGATACGGAATAAGATAAAGCAACTGGAAGGACTGGCTCCCATTGTTATTAGATTGCGTAATGTAATGTAATACGTCAGGCGCTCAGAACTTTGGTCCCCCAATTCAAGCAGACTCAGAGTTTTACCAAAATAAGAATTTAATTGCTCAGCACTTTCGCTCAAAAGCTGAGGCAGGTTCACTGGATCCTCTGTAGAGGTGGAAACTCGTGTTAGTGTGACTAGAAACTTGTACCGGCCATGATAATGAGCATGTAAGTCACTAAGCTGGTTTTGAGTTCAATGTGAGCCCAGAGGAAGGAGTTGAATCCAGAAGGATTCTGTCTCAACAGCATGCAGCAGGAGCCGCCCCCAGAGTTCCAGTGAGTGCCAACAGAAGCAAAGGAGTAGAAGTATCAGTGGGGAGGATCCGAAAACCAGAGTCATAGCAGGAGCAGGTTTTCAGGCCAGAAGATCAGAGAGCCAAAGAGGTAACAGGATTTATGCCGAGGTCAGGAGACAGGTCCCAGGTCGTTTAGCAGGCAGAATCCAGGTATCAGTCTAAAACAGATCAGGCAAACAAAGCTGAACAGGGGTGTTAGGTTCAGAAAATGTAGGTTTGTAAAAAAAAGAGAAATTGAGTCTTCACAGGAAAGAGATTCAAGCAACTTCTGCAGGAATGGAAAGAAAAAACCCAACCCAACTTCAAGCTTTCTTTCTCCGAATCCCCTCCTGCAGCTGTCTTTTATTAACAGAACATAACACATGGTTACAAAACAGTATTTGTTCTGACAGAACAATTGATCAGTTCATAAAGACAGGATGCTCCGTCAGAATGACAAGGCAGGGTGGTCTCCTGACTGAATCACAAGACACAGTGGAGCATTCCCTTGCACAAATGTTTCATAATCACACACAGACATTAATTTTATAATCATCATTGAATAAGCCTAACAAGGGGCAAAGCAAGACTTGGAAGTCCAATGGCAGAAACTTTTCAGAATCGGGAAATCAGAAACACACAGAATAGGGTTCCTCTCACGCACAGCTTAATATAGAATAATCTGGAACCAATAGCTGGGAAGAGGCAGTTTAAATAGAAACAGGAACAGGTGGATCTAATAAGAGACAATGCATGCTAGGTCAAGCTAAGCAGGATTGAGAAAGGAGCCAAATCCAGCCATCAGTGCCAAGATCATGACAGAATGACCCAATCTCATTTTTTTCCCAGGTGTTTTGATAAATAAATCTTTTCTTTTTTCATATCAACAAGTTCATATAGATTTAAGTCAGCTTGGATGGAATTTACTTGGGATTTTTTTCAACATCCTGTTTATGTTTTTTGTTGTTGTTGTTGTTTAATATTTAAAAACAGTTAAATCCCAATCTTACAAGTAATCCCTGCAGTTGGGCTATAAAGCAAAACTCTCATCCTCCACAGGAAGTCCAAGCGCTTGGGCCCTTGGACCACTGCAGAGGTGGTGTTTCCAGTCCAGGTTTAAGGGTGTCTTGGATGTAAAACCCCAGGAATTTGGTGTTGCTGACCACCCTACAGCTGAGCTGTTGATGAGCAGTGGAGCGTGGTTAGGCTCTCGGTTCTTCCTGAAGTTCAAGATGATCTCCTTGGTCTCCACCTTCAGGATCAGGCTGTTATCTCTGCACCACCAGCTGCTCCACCTCCTTCTCTCTGTAGTCCAGGTCGTTGTCATCTCTGATGAGGCCCACCACAGCGTGGTGTCGTCTGCAAACTTCATGATGTGATTGGTAAAATAATTTCATAAATTATTACATTTTTACTTACAAGTAAGTTTTGAATTTCGTTTGTATTTGTTAGTCCAGCATCATCCACTCAGCTAGTCAGCAGTGTACTTCTGGAAGATGACCCAGCACTCTGGCTACAGCAGCTGTCTGATCTAGTACGCTGCTCGATAGTATGGAGAAGACAACTGCAGGTGAAGACAGGATCTTTCCAAATAATGGAGACGGGAGATTTACTACAGATTTACTTCTAGCTATTATTTTATCCAAATGAGAAATGGATAACAGATAAGCAGATCGTGGCTTGTCTACAGTGAAAAGAAGGACTGGGTTATTTACTTTGGCCTTTTTGGAAACACAGGAAGGAGCAATCAACTAGGTGAGCTTAGTGCTTGGAAAAAAATCTTTCATTCCTTTTAGAGACATTGTGCATGAAAAGTCAGCTGAGTACAAAAACATAGAGAGGAAAAACAAGAAGAAGAAAGGTGGACACAACCTAGAACAGATAATGGATGTCTATTCTATTAACAATTCTATACCTGTATAACAAGTCTGTTTTATGTGTTGTCTTCTCAATTCAGAGGGCCCCCTGCTTGTCTTTGCCTAGAGCCCCAGATTTCCTAAATCTGCCCCTGCCGCCATCATAACAACTTTTACAGGGGAACGGAACATAGACAGGTATGGGACATTGCAGACTAGCAAAAGAAGCCAAACGACCCCAATGGGGGTCCATGGGGTGGACCTGTTTATTTGTTTCTATTTGCATGTTTTCTAAACAAAAAAGGTTTTGTTGAGCTTCTGTATAAAACCTGGAACTCAACGCTTTCATGTCATTTCTGACATTTTGAATTAAAAAAGCTTCCTGGATGGGAAGATAAACATCTTCAAACTTGGAAACAAAGTCCAGTGTTTTTTCTTGTTCTTTTTTTTTTGTTTGTTTAAAGTTTTTTAGAGAATGGCAATCAGTGAACCAGAAGATATCAGTTAACCACGAGTTTCGCTTAGAAACACACAGTTTACCATTCAGGTTCATTTCTAACCAGAGCTAGTACACCTGTTAGCATGTTGAGGAAATTTAACAACATAGTCTCACCGTCACTGATCATCATGGTTTAAATAGAAGTTCTGGTAGCTGCATTGTTTGTTCCTGAGCTAACAGCTCCCTCTGCTGGACAAAAATAAAAACTGAAGATTTGAAAACATTATAAAATATCAACCAGGCAGAGTTCAGCTTTTATATGAGAGTTAATTTGCTATCACCTAAACTAACTCAACACACAAGACATAATGTCTGAACCACGGAAAACAACAGTGATGACACCCCTAAAAGAAATAAATTAAAATTTAGTCCGGAATCAGAACATTTGGTCCTCAGAACGTTGATGGTGTAGGTGAACAGAGAGGAATGTCCAGAGGTCTATATTAGAGAAACTAAACAGTCTCTCCACAGCAGCAGAGCCAGCTGGTCAGGATGAGACTCAGCTTTTCACCTACACCTGAAGGAGAGGGGACACTCTGAGGATCAGCAGGTTATTCAGTTAGAGAAGATGGTTGGAGAGAGAGCTGAAGAAAGACTTTTATATCAAAGAGAAACAATCATCTACAAACAGAGGAGGAAGCCTCAGATTGAAACAGGTCCACCCCTTTATAATGGGGAGTGGTTAGAATTGGTTCCTTCCTGCTATCATCTCAATCCGCATCACCATGCAGGTGGTCAGGACATCGCTCTGGTAAGCCAGGCCAACAACGACATTAACGATTCCCCATTAGGAGACCTGTTTCTGTTCAATTTGCATGTTTTCTAAGCCATAACAAAGCTTTTGTTGGGCTGTCCTATAAAGCCTGGAGCTCAATGCTACTCCAGACATTCTGAACTGAAAAAGCTTCCTAGAAACAAAACGTCTTCAAACTTGGAAACAAAGTCCAGTGGTTTGTTTTTAACAATTTTTTGGAACGACTATGACCTGCACGAGTGAGAATCTTCATTAGCGTGTTAAAAATAAATAACTTACAGCTAAACAGGAAGTGTTATGATGCTGCTAAACCACATTCAGGGCCCAGTTGATGGACGTTTCTTTACCCTATTGGTTGCTTCCTGTTCCTGCAGCCCCTCAACCACAGAGGAAGAGGAGGGTCTTACTCTCAGTCTCTGAAAATATCTATCAGAGCTCTGAGAGACACAATGAAGGAAACATCTGTCAGGTTTCGGCTCAGACAGTGAGTCCCAGCAGATCTCAGTTCTTTGAGTTAGACTCTGTGTCTCTGAGCTGTGAGGAGAACAACAGCTCTGCTGGATGGACTGTATGGAGGAACACAAATGGAATGGCGATTCAGTGTGGAGATGGATGGGGAAACCAGCTGGTTCTACCTGTAAGATCAGCTACCTCCTCCCATCAGACAGTGGAGTTTACTGGTGTTCGTCCAGAGAGGGAGCAGCCAGCAGCAGCATCCAGCTCACTGTCACTGGTAAGATCAGACTGTGGAGTTAGTGTTGATGAAGCTGTGGAAATGGATGAAATGCTGTAGTTTGTCTCTGTGTTGAGGTGGATCAGTGATCCTGCAGAGTCCTGTCCTCCCTGTGATGGAGGGAGATGACGTCACTCTGAGCTGTCTAACAAAGACCACTCCCTCCAACCTCCCAGCTGCTTTCTATAAAGATGGCTCCCTCATCAGGACTGAGCCCAAAGGTCACATGACCCTCCACCATGTGACCAGCTCTGATGAAGGCCTCTACAGGTGTAACATCAGTGGTCATGGAGAGTCTCCATCCAGCTGGATCTCTGTTGAAGGTCAGATCCATGAAAACAATGTTTCATATTAGTTTAAAAAACATTATTAGTAATTATTTGACAAATATCTTTACTTCAGAGAAACCATCAACTCCTGATCCTCACACACTGTGGGCCCACTGCTCCCCAATGCAGAGAACAAATTCACACACAGTCACCAAGGGATGATTTGAGATCCAAAGACAATCAAGAGGGGAATCCAAGAATCGGGTCAGAGTCAGATTTATGTGTCCAGAGACAATCCAGGGGATTGTGGGTAAGGGCACAGAAAAAAGGTCAGAGATCCAAAAACCCACTATGACAGGTCTGACAGGGTTCAGGCAGACTGAGAGGCAGAATCAAGTCAGAATCAGACAGGCAGAAAGGTAACAATCCTGGACTAAATTCAGCAAATAATCTGGCACTAGTGACTGGTCTGAGAACTGGTTTGGACGGGGCATCAGTCCATCAGGGGCATTCAGGTGAATCTGATGGACGGGGCATCAGTCCATCAGGGGCATTCAGGTGAATCTGATGGACGGGGCATCAGTCCATCAGGGGCATTCAGGTGAATCTGATGGACGGGGCATCAGTCCATCAGGGGCATTCAGGTGAATCTGATGGACGGGGCATCAGTCCATCAGGGGCATTCAGGTGAATCTGATAGACGGGGCAGAGCTGACAGGTGTGTTAAATGATAAATTAAACCAGCACTAGTGCCAAGAATTATGACACCATGAGCCCCCAGTCACCATCTGCTCAAGGCCGCTCACACCAAGTGTGGTGCTGCTGGAGGTTTCTTCCTGTTAAAACTGTAGCGTGTAGTGAGAAGCCTTTTCTCACAGAGAGAAGGTGAGAAAAGGCTGATACTGTTCTTTGCTAACTCATGCCTCATGCTTCATGTGCTCAATGTAATCACTGGTTGAAAGGCTTTAGTGATTGACAGACTGACTATTGAGCCTTATATATTTACATTATTTATTGCTTTATCTTGTTTGCTTTTGAGTGTGAAATATTTTTGCTTCTGAAGTGCAAATTAGCATTTCTGGGACGCTCTATTTGAAAATTTTTTTTCTATTAATGGAAAAGAGGAGCCATAAATAATCTTTGTGTTTCAAGTAAAGTGAAACCGCCAAACAGAGGATAATGGTGACTCTTGAAATCGGTCTAGAACCTCCACTGCTATCATCAAAACTTTGAACAGAAGCAGCAGCTGCACAGAACTGAGAGCTTTAAGCTCAATGAAATAAAGAGCCATGTTTATATTGTAGCTTCATCAATTCATTTTTAACTGAATCACTTCCTCAACCTAAAAAAAGGTTTAAGCCTCACAGGAAGAGAGGGGGTTCTAGTTGCTGTCTACTACAGTCACTGAAATAAACTGAGAGCCGCAATGAAGGAAGCATCTGTCAGAGTGCTCCTCTGTAAGTACAACAGTTATTTTTCATTATTATCCAGTAATGGTGGAAGCTGTGAAGGTTTCCTGCAACAAAGCATTGTTTCTTAACAACTTTTTTTTTAATGGTAAAAGGCTTAAAGGGGAACACAGTTTTTTTTTTTTACATTGGGCCCGTGATTTTCCATTATAACATCATGTTCTACTCACCCATATGAGTTTAGTGTCATTTGGAGCCGTTTTGAAGATATTCTGTCAGGTTATATCCAAGTAACGTCTTCCTATGTGCAACGACTCTGAAGGCACAAACTAAACTGTTTATCATTTATTCTTTATGGTAACGCCAGCATTCAGAACATGGAGGCGAGTCACTGTAGTAGTTTGTGCCTTCAAGTCAGGCTGCTCCATCCTTTTTTTGTTTTATTACTGTGTTTTGTTTTTCACTATGGTTGAGTGAATGTGGCTCTAGTGTAAAGAGATTTAAACGTAGAAGGTCCTAATTAAACTAGAATATTTACCATTCATAAAGCAGATTTATTTACTGTCAAAAATATCACATAAAAAGGCAATAATTAAAAAAAACGTTTTAGGAAGGTTAAAATCCTATTTTCAGTTTTTATTTGGAGGGGCAGGGTTACAAAATATGTAACTTTACAAAATTGGTTAAAATGGAATTCACATTATTTAAAGATCATGTTAATAACAGGCTAATATAAATATTTAAAGTTCATAACTTAAAAGAAAAAACAGTCAGAGAATAATTAGAACCATGTATCTCAGAATATGTACATTTCCAATCTAATGCAGCCGTTGTTAACAAATGTTGAATTCAGTTTCCACATTTAGTGTTTTTCTGTATTTAGCTCTTTCTTTCTCTGCATGCTGTCTCTCTGCTCTCTCTCTCCTCTGTCTCAGTTCTTTCCTGCAGCAGTTTGCAGGCTGCACTCAGCCCCTCCTTCCTGCATTTCAAAGCACTTTGATTAGAGAAGTAATGAAGTGAAAAACAGATGAACCCAAAATAATAGCTGTGTTTAATTAAACTCTCTTTGCCTGAGTTTAAGATGTCAGAACAGGACTGAATGCTTGAACTGGGAGGACTAAGGAGATCATTTCGTTCTTATTTTAGGACAAAGTCAAACACGCAGAAATGACGCCATAGGAAACATAGACGTGATTCTTTAAGCTCAGACTGTAGTTAGGTTTCTTTAAATGATCAGAAGCAGTGGTAGATTAGGTAGATTAGCTAATCAATCATGTGCAGCATCTTCTATCAGCTGGGAATGTTTCAGAGTGCTTTATAAATAAAGTTGGCATGGTATAAAAGGTTATCTGTCTAATGAATAACAACACATTTATAGATGGGCTGATTGTTTAAGGTGGTAAAACCCACTGAACACTATTTGTTGATCCATCTGAAATCTGCTGATGAATTTAAGATTACTTTCCATTTTTCCATAGTGAAATATTTACATATTCATGGAAACAATCTAATAATTCACAGTGATGTTTTTTACCTTTTCAGGTCTGGTTTTGGCGACTCGCTGCACAACAAACAAAGGTTGGTTTAATCCCTGAAAATCTATGGATGTTGTTAAAAAATAGTGGCAGTGAAAGACAAGAGTGATATCTGGTTTGCCAGTTTTGAAAAAAAAAACAGTAAATGCCACTTTTTAGCTGGCGTGTGTCAGTTAAAGTTAAAAAGTGGCATTTAACATTTGAAAAGTTTCATACATGAGTTGAAAATGACAATATTTTAAAAGTGGCTTCTAGATACCAGGTTAGGATCTAGGTGCTGCTGAAATATTGATGTTGCTTTCTAATTTAAATCATTTCATTTCATTTATGCAGCACAAATTTCACCATAAATCTCACCTTGTGGTACTTTAATGAATGACGCTATTTTAAACAAACAAATAAAAAATGTGAATGTGGTGTGTAAATATTAGAATTAATGTCGTTCTTAATTGTTATATGTCTAATTTAGTGCTTATGTGTTAAAAGGAATGACTCTATCAAAGAATCAGTTCAGTTCAATCATAGAAACAGTTTCATTAAAAATGTTCTAAAACAACTTGGTAAAAATATATTTTTAACACAAAACAAATTCCTGAAGATGGTTTGATGATCATTTAAAGCTGCTGTTTAAAGCAGCCATGAGAAAACAAACAGGATCTGTTTTAGGTTGATGGTTTTATTAGAAACTTTGAATCTTTGACAAGAAGAGAAACAAGCAGAACTTTTTCATTCCAGCAGCTGCTCTGACTGTGAGTCCCAGCAGATCTCAGTTCTTTGGCAGAGAATCTGTGTCTCTGAGCTGTGAGGAGAACAACAGCTCTGCTGGATGGACTGTATGGAGGAACACAACCAGAGGAACCAGGACTCAGTGTGGAGATGGATGGGGGGAACCAGCTGGTTCTACCTGTAACATCACCTTATATCCATCCAACAGACAGTGGAGTTTACTGGTGTTGTCGTCCAGAGAGGGAGCAGCCAGCAGCAGCATCCAGCTCACTGTCACTGGTAAGATCAGACTGTGGAGTTAGTGTTGATGAAGCTGTGTGGAAATGGATGAAATGCTGTAGTTTGTCTCTGTGTTGAGGTGGATCAGTGATCCTGCAGAGTCCTGTCCTCCCTGTGATGGAGGGAGATGACGTCACTCTGAGCTGTCTAACAACGACCACTCCCTCCAACCTCCCAGCTGCTTTCTATAAAGATGGCTCCCTCATCAGGACTGAGCCCAAAGGTCACATGACCCTCCACCATGCGTGACCCGCTCTGATGAAGGCCTCTACAGGTGTAACATCAGGGGTTATGGAGAGTCTCCATCCAGCTGGATCTATGTTGAAGGTCAGCAGCTTCTCTCTCTGCTTCAACCTTCATTATAAAGGAAGAATAAATAAAATACCTTTGGTTCCTGTTTGGGAAACCCTCCATAACTCCTCCATCTGCATCAATCCATCCTTCACCTCCACCCCTTTCTGTATCTCTCCTCCTGATTTCCTGTTTCTTCTCCACACCAGCTCTGTCTCCCATCCTTTAGTCTCCCTCCTGCCCTGCATATTCCCTCTGCTTCTCTGTGTTCTATAGTTTCTCAGAGGAACTATAATGATGAGACCCAAACTTCAGCAGTTTTCTCTATAAACTTTGTAAATGGTGACATGTTTGTCTCTAACTGCAACATTTAATCATTTACTCCACATCTCTCTGGGACAGACCTCAGTGACTGTGTTGCATTAGCAACAACAGGTCTGGTATAGTTTTGCTTTATCTATGTGGTTAAAGAGGTTTCTAGATAAATTCCTGGTCATTTTACCCTTTCATCTTTTGCAGTATTCCTTTTTGGAAACATAATGAAGCTTTCTCCCATACCTGCTGATGTTTAGGTCAAATTAATTATTAATCTACTGTCATCAACACGTGTATTTATGTGGCTGACAAAAGTATCAACAGGACCATTAGTCACAGTGATTGAACAAACCGGCTCTGAAACTCTATGTGAACTATCTCTATATGCATCACAGTCAGAGGTTTTTATTCTGTCTGCAGTTCAGGATACAGAACAGAGTCACACTATAAACCAGAGTTTATAAACTTTCCTCATTCCAGATGTTTCTTAGATGTTTGATCATCTTGTTTATATCTGACTGTAAGACTGGAGGAAACAGAACTATGAGAGAGAAAATAAATGGATTTATTTTTTGTTTCTGATGCATCAAAATATCTTTATACCAACAATGTAAAATTAAGGACTAAAGGAAAACATATTTACTGTCTTTATGATCGGACCAGAACTAAATAATTATCTTTGGATCTTTTCAGAGAAACCAACCACTCCTCCATCCCTCATCACGTCTTCCTCTGGCCAGTCTCTCCCCACCGCAGTAGCTTCTAGTGTATCTCTTGCTGGTCATTATATTATTATTATTATTATATTCACTTTGTTCTCAATCCTTCTGGTTCTACTGGTGAGATCCCTTATAAAGAGTAAATCTGATGGTGAGCCACTCATATTTTCACTTGTTTTGAACATTGGCTCCATTTTTTTACATGTTCTGTTTGTTAACAGACTGAATGAGCTCAGATGTTTATCTGCTTTATTCCAGGTAACAAAGTGAAAAATGGAGAAGAGGACATCACCTACAGTGACCCGGAAATCCTCCCTAACCAGCAGCAGACAATCAGAGGCAGCAGAGGTAATGCATCACCAAACCTGAACTGCTTTAAAGGACCAAAACAAACACAGTAGATCAGGAAAGTATTCACAGAGCTGCACTTTCAACTTTTAGCTTTGCTTTAGCCTTTTTCCAGATGGTATTACATCAATCTCTTTGCTATGAATTTTTCATATACACCAATATGGCGACACAGACAACGTTTTCTTCATGATTTCTGGTGATTTAATCAGTGAACCTGATGCCTCCAGCTTAGCTCACCATCTTTAGGCAGTGTGGACCTGTCATGATCTGCCCTGAAAGCTGGCCTTAATTGTTCATGTCATTCACCAGCTTTATTCTGCCCGGCTCCTAATCACCTCTCACCAGTGGTGGCCGGCCCATAGGGGGCGCTGGGGCACCGCCCCTCCCTGATAAGAAGAGAGAAAACGTAAAATATATTTTAGAAATTAACTCACAAATGTCGGTTTACTCTCTAGACTGTGTACCTATAAGCAAAACAAATTATATAAACCACATTTCCTATCTACTGTCATTAATTTTGTGGATTTCACAGACAGACTCTACCGCTCTCTGTCTTGGGGCTGTGATCAGTATCAACCCACATTTGCAGAATCTGTCAATCATGTACTATTGCTAGGTGAATTTAATGGCCAATCAGCCGCCTCGAACTTTATGGTATTGCAGGCGTTGAAAATACTGGGCGCTTTTACAGGCTACAAGAACCCGCCACAGGTGCAGCAGAATTTAGAGGGAACAATTTAATGTAACGGAGCGAGATGCAGCTTCCACCAAATTCGGTGAGATCCTTATTTATCTACCCGTTTGCAAGAAGAACATCCCTGTTGTAGGATATGAACATTTCATGTCATGAGCATAGGACTGTGATCTAATCCACCTCGCCGCTTAAAACAACCTCTCTAACTTAGCGCACACACACATTCCTGTTATACTGTGTTTTGTGAGGGACCAATGCACTTTCGCTGAGACCAAGTAGCTCCATGAACTTAAAACACACAAGCTGTTCCTGGTTACCTGCTGGCGTGTGAGGGGTTACACACTTAATATTTCAGTGGGGTTGCTTGGGTGTGTGTGTGTGTGTGTGTGTGTGTGTGTGTGTGTGTGTGTGTGTGTGTGTGTGTGTGGGTATAATGAGATTGGGTGTGTGCGTGGTTTATGTATGAGGGACTTGTCTCATCTTCAGTCCTAGCGGTCTTTGCTGGGTTCAAAACCCAGTTTGGTGTAGTGAATAACTCAATGAATCTGTGTAAAAGAATTAAGTTGTAAAATTATTTGTTTGTACATCAATTGTTGTTTGTGGAGGTAATATATGGACAAAACTGATTAATGAGAAGAAATCAGAAATATAAAAGAGAGCCTGAGGGTGAGGGGCTTAAACTATTTAATGAGGGGCTGTGGGAAGAAGCGGCAATTTTGTTTTTCTGTTTCTTTTGTTACATTGCTGGTAACTGGAGGGGAGGCTACAGGGCCCAGAGTATCTTGTACATGTTTAGTTTCTTTTGCACCCCTGTTTGAGTTTTGAGGCTCAATAAATCCACCAACACGGTAAAACCCGACTGAGCCTGGATTCTTGGAGGCCAAGAACCCGTCACTGTGACCCAAATCATCACTGTTACTGTTGTGCTTATAGTAGAATTAAATCATTACTGTTAAATTGTATGTATTGTCAATTGTTTATTTGAATTCTTATTTACTGGATTAGTTGGAGACATACTGGGCTATATCAGCCCCACCAAAAATATTTTTCACCAGCCGCCACTGCCTCTCACCCTATCTAAAGTAATCTGGAATCAATTTTGTACCTGTAAGAACTAAATTTCATATATCTACAAATCACTAATCATTTTAAGTCACTGTTTTAACATATATTTACTTGACCAAAATTGCAGATAGTTTTTTATAGAATTATTCCTATCTAAATTAGAAATGACTTATTTTACATAACTGATTATTGATGCAATGCTTGGATACGTATGAGTCGGATGTTTTTGAGAACCTCAAGCAAGAAGTTGTTTTCTCCCACGTCCTGATACCGTGGGAATATTTTTCCCATTGGACTTATAAAAATTGAGGCCGACATGGACAGAACTGTTTTTGATAGACTTTTAGGGGCAGTTTCTCGTGCAAGATTCTCTTTGTCACCACAAATTCCCTGGCTGAGGACGAGCTGAGGATGATTATGATCACGTGAGACACTAACCTGGTTTTATGGCTTAGTTTGTGCCAAGAGGATGAGGTTGGTTTCAGCCGGGCGGTTGACAACCTGATGTGGTGGGCGGTGTTCATAGGGTCACAGATGCTGTAGTCCTAGAGGATGGAGAACAAGCAGTAGATCAGATCCAAAGGAAGGCAAGATAATCCAAAAGGCAAAGCCAGAGTCTGTCGAGGACATGCTCGGGATCAGAACCAGGAGATCAGAAGTCTGTAGAGGCTACGAAGGGAAATCAAGGTCGGTAACAGGAAACAGCTCCGAGTTCAGCAAACAGGCAGAATCCAGCAGGAGTCCAAAGATGGTACAGGCAAACAGATCAGACGGGAACAGGCAGGCTCAGTGTTTGAGAGGCAGAAGAGACTCAGAATCACTACGGTAACGCTGAAACGCTCTCACCACTGCTTGAGAATAATCTTTCCTGACAACTGGAAGCAGGCTTGTAAAAAGAGATCAGATTGGAACAGGAGCCCTAAGTGGCCGAGAGGCAGAACAGGATCAGGTAATCAGAAAGTCTAAGGTAACACTAACAACACTCTCACCACTCGCTCAAGAATAATCTAGGCTTATGGCTGGAAGCAGGCAGGTAATAACAGACCAGAAGGGAACATGCAGGCTCTGTGGCTGAGAGGCAGAGCAGCAAACAGAAACCTTAAGGTAACGCTGGACACACTCTCCCCACTAGCTTGAGAATAATCTGGCACTCACATCTGGAAGAAGGCAGGTTAAATAGAAGCTGGAGCAGGTGGATCATAGGAGCAGTAATGAGAAACCGGGTAGAGTTGGACAGGTGAATGAAATGAGTAATTAAGCCCGTAATCAGCGCCAAGATCATGACACAAAGCTTGTCCAAAGCTTAAAGGCAGGAAGAAGGTTAAAAAGGCAAATGTGGTTGAATAAAAAAAAACTACTTTATATAAATATAGATAGATAATAACACAGCCAAGAGTTCTGAGAAATTAAAACAGCATATAGCAGGATGGGAGTACATCAACTTATTTCCTGTTGACAGAGGCTGAAAGTGGAAATTAAAACACATCGGAGCTAAATTGATACAAACACATGTTTAAGTATCAATGAACAAGACAAACAAGGTCAATAAGACGAATGGATACAGTCCCTTCAGAGCAGCAGAACATGTTTAACAGGTTTAAAAAAAAGACCATGTTGTTGAAACTGAACCACCATAGTTTCCATGTCAGTGTGATCTGAAGGTGTCAGAATAAACGTGTGAACAAAGCATGAATCTACATTCTGTTTACTTCTGTGTATTTGGAGATGAACAGCTCTGTGGTCTGGTTCACAGAAACATTTATATATTTAGATGTTTGTCATTAACAGCAGCGTATAAAAAAAACTGTTAAAATTTTATGCTATCCTTTTAAAAACCACCTAATTCTAAGTAATCCTCGCCTATTTTGCATACCCAAATGGAAAAACAAATAACCTAACAACTGTAAGTCCAAAAAAAATTGGGTGCTTAAAACATAAATCAAGTGGCATCAGTTCAAACATGACTGAAAGCTGTTGTTATTTTAATTCTTGAAAAAAAAAAAGGTATTTTTTGAACAGCAATAATAAAGACATGCTTGAGAAAAGGCATGTCTCCTTATAATACATTTGTAATGCAATGTCAAACAAAGATGCAGAAAATTCAGACCTCTAACTACAACAGTTCCAGAGCTGTGGGGCTTTGAACTTTCGCCGTCACCAGCGTCTCCAAATCTCGCCAAATTGTGCCAAATGCTTTTACTCAACTTTTTGACCCATAGAATAACACTGAAGCATTTTGATGGCCACAAAACTTTTATTAGGCAAGTATTTACAGTTTTGTTCAGAATCAGTGCATATAACAAAACATAACATTTATAAACATACAATGACATAAAAATCTATAAAAAAAAAAAAACAATGAAACTGCTGCTTTTCAAGCTGAAATAAGCCCCAGTGCCTTTTCTGAGCTTTATTTTGTTTTCTTGTCTTTTTTTTCATTCTTTGGCTCTGTAGAAAACAAAATCAGCGTCCAAACTAAAAGAAAAATAGAACCGTTGTTATTATTCAGCTTCAAGCTAGGTGCCTTGATCCACTCTCAGCTGTGCGTTTCACTCTTATGCAAGCCAGTAACACGGCTCTGCTTTATTTGACCTAGCCATGTCTAGCCTTGTTTGAAACCTCATTTATTTGGCTACCTAGCCAAACAGCCCACGTGGTCTTAACCAATAACAGCAGGACTCTATGAGGCGTAATATCGCTCTACTCTGTGCGTCATTGGCTTACAGGCAAGGAGCGCTTGGGAGACTTCAGCGACTGTCCCTGACTCAAATCGAGTCAAAGATGCGGACACTTTTGTCTTGTAGGAAAGATGACGATGTAAAGAAACATACCAAACATCGCGGGCTAACAACTGAGGAAATAAATATTTTGAAATTAATGTTAGCAAGATGCTAAGCATTAGCTATGACCAGATACATTTTCTGATGTCAACAACCGGATTTTATGTAGCGATTATCTCATCATAGAATATTTTTATTACAAATATGCTGCTGGATTACTTTTAATCTGTGGACCCTTATGGACAAATGGATTACAAACAATTAAAGATTGGATTAATAAAACGGCTTCTGGATGACTTCAAATGGATGCTGTTGTGGCTGCTTTGTCATGTTTACGTTTTTACATGCTGCAATATCTGTGTTAATTCCGCTTTATTGCTCGCTATGTCCATACAATGAACTTAGCGGTTGATTTGTGGAGAATTTAAGCTTTCCAATGATGTCTAATATGCCTATGTTAGTAAAAAAATTTTACCGTTGTAATTTTCATGCATTCTAGTTATTAGTTGTAAACCCTTTAAAACGGTTCGCCGGCGACCCAGTGGATTTAGTATAAATTGTGACTTTATGTTTTTAGAGCATAAACAGTAGTGTATAGGATTTCCTGAAAGCGAGCACATGCGCGTTCACGAGTCTACGGAAGCTGGCAGACCAAACCAGATGAAAGTGCGCATTCAGCGTCTGCTCTGCCAATAATGCAAGCGTAGAAGAAGAAATGTGCTGTTTACCTGTGCAAAGAAAGAAACAACGAAAGAAAAATGTCTGAGGACTTCAGTGTTGAGGAAGAGCATGAGTTCTTTGCCGAGCTGAATGCGCTGGTTTTGTCTGCCGGCTTCCGTAGCGTCGTGAACGTGCATGTGCGCGCTTTCATATGTCGTCGCGCAGTGGCGCTGCCTTCTGGCTAGTTTGGTTAGCACTAGCTGTTTCGGACGCCTTGTTCGCACCGGCCCCAAGGGCAGGTTTAGCCGAGTTTCTGGTAACGTTTGGCATGGCAGCGGCAAAGAAATATTATCCAAGATATTGTAGCGCAGATTTCAATACTCTCCATTGTGTTTTGGGCAAAAAATATACACGGGGGAAAGCGCAGTTCACTCTCAAGCAGCCATACTTGCCAAGCGCGTCACGTGACTCATCATTTTAATATATGATAAATTTTATGTATTTTATAGCAATTATTTATTATTTACTTGTCTAAGTATATTCTCACACCCATAATATCATAGTAAATATTTATTAAAGTAAAACTTTAAAAAAAATGTATAAGTATACAAAAGGTCCATAAATTGTTGTGTAGGCTCACACTCATTCAGATAGGGCAAGTGGAATAAAAGAAACAACCCTTCGAAGCATATATGAACAGCAGAGCCGTCTCATCTTCAATAGCCTTGCCCAAGATAATAATGAAGAATTGAGAGAAAAGAAATATATCTGCCAGCACCAGATGGAAGATACCTGGATCACAGACATAGTTAGGTAGACGCCTCTTTGGGCACAGGTTTGCATGTCGACGCACGTTTTTAGATACAGATGTGCATATTTAGTTTTTGAAGTATTGATAATCTATCTATCTCTCTATCTAAAGAAATTATTAATTGATGTATTATTCACTTATTTTGTAGGTAAGCCTACTGAAAAAAAACAGCTTGACCAGCTAAAGCACTTGCTGAAATGTGGCCAAAGCACACCAGGCTAGCTATAAAAAAAGACTCATGACAGTGAATGCTAATAGGTGGCTTTCTAGCTTACCAAGGATTCCTGAGGCTAGTGCTCACACATCCATCCATCCATCCATCCATCCATCCATCCATCC